>CAIGRH010238995.1:0-13237 GCA_903798295.1 Fraxinus nigra | reverse complement strand
AATGAATTAATGTCATAAAAGTAGGCGAACAAAAAAATATACGGTGAAATCGACGATTTAAAACCGGACCAAACCGTTAGGTTTAGGTTTGAGTTTTTCTCAAACCGGTTTAAACGGTTTGGTTTGAAAATTTGTAAAAAACCGCAAAAATCGGATCGCTTACACCCCTAGTTGCGAGTACAATATTTTAGTGGTATCTAAACAACGTGCAATAGTTTTTTAGTAGATTTTGATATAATTTAATGAAATATGTGGTTGGAAAGTTGTGAAATTCATAAAATATGAGTTTTTTTTAACCTCTATTTGTGAGTGCGCATCGAATAAATCTCGCTTCATGTGTAGTAATTCACAAATCATACAGGAGAGATAAATCGTACTAGGCAAGTTCGGTACGACGGACTCGACCGAGAAAGTGTTTGTAGGAGATTTGAATTCGTGACCTTCGATTTTCGCGTTTACCTGCTTTATCAACTCGGCTACCCCGAAAGGGTTAATATGTGATTTTAATTGGTACCAAAAAGGTGTAACGTTCGGTTCAAAAGTTTTTATTAAGGCTCTGTTTGAGTCACTTTTTTTTTATTCTCATTCTTCTACTCATTTTCAACCACACATTCTTCAATAAAATAATATTTTTCATCACATCAATAACTTTTCCTTCTTTTTAACCATATATTTTTCATCACACTAACAGTAAAAATGTATTGTTTTTTCAAAAATGTGCACCAAGCGAGAGCTAATTAAAAGATGTAATTATTGCCAAAAGCCATAACCTAAGAATAAAAGACAACAAATAACCACATAATGTTATTTTTCTTCATCTTTAACTTCTTCCTTTCAAAATTAAGACTTGCGTTTTTTCAACAAAAAGGCAAGGGAGGGGAGGGAGCAACGAGGTGGGAGATTAAAAAATTTTAAAAAATAATTCCATTATTATCTTTTAGGAAAAAGAAGTTAAATCCATTTTGTATTATATTATGCTGATGCTTGGCTGCAGGCGAAGTATGGATTAGGATGTGGGAATGTGAGTGGGTAGGTGTTGACGGGGAGAGGGAGGGCGAAAGATGATTTTTTTTAAATATTTTTTTTTTGTGTTAATTTGTATTTATTGTTTTAAGTGAGCTTTTTAAAAGTTATGGGACTGAATTTGCAATTATTCCTTAATTTTGTTGTCTTACTGTTTTTTTTTTTTGTCAACCAAGTCCAAGTCCGACGTTCAATGGTCGAAATGAAGAGAAAAGTGAGTTTTGTAGGATAATTAAAAAGTAACGTTATTCATCTTCGTTACTTAGCACTAATTTTGGTGATAATAAATTCATTTAAGTGTTTGTTTGGTACATTTTAAATTCAATTAAAATTGAAAATATAGTCGTAATTGGATTCCACTCGTCTAATAAAAGTCAACAATAACAATTAATTTTTCAATTTTAATTCGATTTTAATCTCTATCGAACATGCTCAGGCAAAGAAATTGAGGATAAAGAAGGAAGATTACAAATTTCCTTTTATTTAATGGACAATAAAAAATGTTGTGCCTACTGCCTAAAAACGGAGGGCGGCAAGCTGGTTTGCTGCGGCAAGCTGGTTTAGCGTAAAGTGCGCTTCAGCAAACAACGCTATCCTTCACGGGCCCGAAAGTGAAAACCAAACAGTGGGCTAATTGTACCGGCGTATGTTAAGGAAGCTACCTTTAAATGATCTATCTTGCGCGTCGTTGAATTTGCTCCAAATCAAAACCTAGTCCCCCTCACTCAAGGTCATCAATCCAGAGGTCCCAGTTTCTCATACCCAATATCTGGTCTGTGCTTTTTACTCCACCCCTTCTCGATAAAATTGAGCCTCAGGTTTTTCTGTCTTTATACTTACTTTCATTTCTCCTTTTTGAATTGTTCTTAGTTTGTTTGGTTTGTTAGGCAATAATAATAATCAGCGTGGTTCCATTTCACAGAAGGAGAGTCGTGAAAATTTGAACTATAGTTTTTATCCATGGTCGTTTTCAATCTTAATAGTGCAATGCAGTAGCCTTGGATTTATTTTTGTGTAATTCAATTACAAGGGATCGAGTCTGGTTCAATTTTTTGTGGTATAATGAAGGATGTGGAAATACCGAAGTGGCTTAAAGGATTGGCAATGGCACCTGAATTCCGCCCAACGGACACGGAATTTGCAGACCCAATTGCGTACATATCCAAAATAGAGAAAGAAGCTAGTGCTTTTGGAATATGTAAAATAATTCCGCCATTGCCCAAACCTTCAAAAAAGTATGTTCTTTGCAATTTGAATAGGTCCCTTTCCAAGTGCTCGGAACTGGGTTCGGATCTAAATCTCATGTCAAAAACAGATAATGCTGATAGGGGAAATTGTAATGATGGGGTGAGTAGGGCGGTTTTCACTACTAGGCACCAAGAATTGGGTAGTGAGAAAGGGAAAAGGGTGAAGGGGGTGGGAGGTCAAGTATCCGGAGCTCAAAAGCAAGTTTGGCAAAGTGGGGAGGTTTATACATTGGAGCAGTTTGAAGCAAAGTCGAAGAATTTTGCTAAGGGTCAGTTTGGGATGGTGAAAGAGGTGAATCCATTAATTGTAGAGGCAATGTTCTGGAAAGTGGCTTCTGCTGAGAAGCCAGTTTATGTAGAGTATGCAAATGATGTGCCTGGTTCAGGGTTTGGTGAACCAGTAGGGTCGCTGCGACATTTTTATAGACGTAAGCGGAGGAGGAGGAAGAGGAAGTCCTTCGATCGGAATAATTTAGGAAGCTCTGATAGCAAGGATGATCAAGTAGATGCAGTGAACAGTGGTAGGTTAGATAAAGTTTCAGGCGGCCAGAAAGATTTTGGTTTATGTAAAGAGACAGCATCAAATTCATTACCATCTATGCAGTTGCATCAAGCCGCATCTTTTTCTGGGGACAAGGATTTAAACTGCACAAGTGAGATGGAAGGTACTGCTGGTTGGAAGCTTTCAAATAGTCCTTGGAATTTACAAGAAATAGCACGATCAGCTGGATCTTTGACACGTTTTATGCCAGATGATATCCCTGGCGTTACTTCTCCAATGGTTTATGTGGGAATGCTGTTCAGCTGGTTTGCTTGGCATGTTGAAGATCATGAGCTTCACAGCTTGAACTTCCTTCACATGGGCGCTCCGAAGACTTGGTATGCAGTGCCAGGAGATTATGCATTCAATTTTGAAGAAGTCATTCGTCTTTATGGTTATGGAGGAAACACTGACCGTTTAGGTATGTGAGTGCTTTCTAGTAAATATGTGATATATATTTTTAAAAGGTGATGATATAGATGACACTGTCATTTTTTCCTATGATTGCAATGACAGCTAATTCTTCAAATTTTTTCTTCTTCATGCCTTTGGGAAAACTCTATTTGGTTGTTGATTATTCTGTACCACAATAAGAAGAATATTATCCCCACTTCCGTAGTTGGCTTACACTGTTATTGCTACAAAAGCATGACCTCGAGCTAGAAGTTGCATGCCTTTGCAGTTATATGATTCGGTATTTGCTGTTCTTGGACATTCTTTTCATGAGCTATTATCAAAATGGATAGTAACTGGATAGGAAGTATTTGTTCGCTGCAGAGGGTGCAGAGGGTTCCGGACAGAACTTATCCTCTCTGTTTGGACTCCTAACCCGCGAGGTTCACCTATTACTTTTATTCTTTTGATTTTTGGTAAATACTGTCGCAGTAGCATTTTTATAGAACATGACCTACCGTTAGCTTCTTTTGCATGTCTAGTTGTTGGGTATGCTGGGTTTATGATCAAATTTGAAGCAAATGGAACGTGGCTACATCTTCTCTGGGTATTTGTTTTGTGAATGAACTATTGAAGTGCAAGCTAGAATATGAATTCTTCTACTTCATGCCAAGATGGTTACCTGGCCTTGTCATCGACAATGATCATGATAACCTAGAGGAACAATTGCCTATATATAGTTACCGCTTTTGAGTTGTCAATCCTTGTTTGCTTGCAGCAGACAAAACAACCTTCTTCATACTTGGTTACGGGTGGGGCGGGTGAGGGAGAATACAAAAATTCCTCTGTATGCATCAGTATTTTGTAATATTATTTAAAGCTCGAGACGGTTGAACATGGTGGTGGATTTCCCTTTAAATCTTTATAAGGTATGAAGTCTCGGAAAATGGATATGTCGCTCATGCTTTAGAGTTTCTAGACTTTTAAAAACATTTTCTCTTGAAAAAACAATAATTTTTTGTGGCATAAATGTTTGGTGAATGCTATTTGTCAGTACGGGCTTTCAATTTTATTTGCTGTTCACGGTAGAATCTAGCTGTAACTTTTAATACTCTGAGACTTGTGCATTACTTTCTTCACTCAGATTCATTTCTTTTGTGATTTCCAGCTGCTCTCTCTCTCTTGGGTGAGAAGACAACTGTTTTGTCTCCTGAAGTCATTGTTGAATCAAACATCCCATGTTGCAGGTGTAATTTTTTTAATTGATTCTTATCTGCATTTGCTTTCTGTTTTCTATTTGGTGAATAGAAGGATTTATTTCCGTCAATTTTGTTGGGTTTGTGGCGTGCTTGTTGATATGAGACAAGGCTTACATATCTGTTAAGTATTCTGCTAAGGTGGACTTGGTTATTATTGTTAGGTTGGTGCAGTATCCTGGAGAATTTGTTGTGACTTTTCCGAGGGCTTATCACATAGGATTCAGCCATGGTAATTGCTTTACATTTCGTATACTTGTTGGAGCAATTTTCTGTTCATCTAAATTGTAACATCCGATTCCTGATACGTAATCTTGAACCCTAAATATTTTACCTGCTGTTGGGTACCTTGAAGACTTGGAATTAGAGCCGAGCTTATATGTTTTACAAATTCACAAATTTCATAATCTTTCAATATCTTTGTGTGTTACTTTTAAAGAATTTATCTTTTTAATTGACAAAGCAGGTTTTATCTCTATCTTTTAATCCCCATACTGATTCCCTCCACCATTTTTCTTCTTATTTCTAAATTGCCATGTCCTTTTACTCCCACACTCGTCTTTAATCTTCTACATCCACCCCTCTCAGATAGATTGGTCTTTTTTTTTTTAATGTGTTATACACTCGTTAATTTGTAAACAAATGGGATGTGTGTTGAGTCCTATACTTCTAGCTCCAAGGTGGGGTAATGCATTGAGCCTCTGGAAAATAGCTTAACATATACTTGGTCTGGAATTACTATTTTTAATTTACAAGCTCAGCTGCCAAAATATCTGATCTTATTTTGAACTACTGTAGTAACTTAGGCCACTTTGATCTTAGCAAAACTGAGTAGATCTGATTTCCTTTCGTATATGAATGTTTAGTCGAGGTTCTACTAATGACTTTCTTATGCAAATTAGGTTTCAATTGTGGAGAAGCTGCTAATTTTGGCACTCCAGAATGGCTTGCAATAGCTAAGGAAGCTGCTGTGCGTAGAGCTGCCATGAATTATCTACCCATGCTTTCCCATCAGCAACTTTTATACTTGTTGACCATGTCTTTCATTTCAAGGTCAGGTTTCTAGCTTTGACTGTTACTTTTAGACCAATATGTTGGTGTAGGATTCCTTGAAGTATTCTTTAGTAATCATCAACTACTTGCTAAGCTGTACTCACTCAGTTTTTTGTATTTCATTGGTAACTATTGGCACCACATTTACTGCTGGGACTGATTCCATCTTGAACAAAGATGTTAATGGTCTTTAAATTTCTTTCGGATCCATTCTTAAGCTGAGTCATGGTTATTTGCATGTTATAACATGGTTTCTGTTGTTGATTGGCCAATTCTAGTCTCTTGAATAATAAACTTATGGGATAAAAGCTCTGTTAGTCAACAACTTATAGGGCTGGTCACTTAGGTACTGAACTTTTTTTTTCCAGGTTAGTCATTGAACTTCTAGTTGTTTCATTTGAGGGACTTTGTCCTGCTTAATCAACAAAATTGTTGTCGTGGGCAATAGAAATGATGATATGACAGGGAAAATTTGTTAATGCATTATTTCTATCATATAGCCAGATTAAAATGTGCACTATTAGACAAGTTGGGCTTCCGAAATGCACTTTTATAAAGAAACAAAATGCTTAAAAAGAAAAAAAAGAAAGCACAACGAGTCCAACAAAATGCATTTTTACCTAATTTGACAAATAAAAATAAATCATAAATAAATTTTTCATGTAAATGTCGTCTTTTCTATTGGTCAGGCCAGCATTTGCGTTAATTTGCTGTATGGTGTTAAATAGAGTGCTTTAAGCTGTAAAAAAAAAATAAAGGTTCAGCAACTAACTTGGAAAGAAAAAACAGTTCGGTGAGCACAGTGAAATGACTCTTTTAAGTTGGATGAATAACAGTGTCTTTTTACCCATAAATATATTGTTGCACCAGCCAGTTAACAACAGAAACCATTTGATTGGCGGACCACAGTAATGCAGCATAGACAATCATTGTGTATGAAGGTATCAATAGAAGTATCAAGTACGCACTTTGAGTGTCTTTCCTTACCTCTTCATGGGCAAGCTCTTGGTTTATTTATTTGTTTTATCTTATTCTTGTCCGGAGTTACAGTTTTCTACCAATTGAAGTTCCATTATTTAAAAGCTAAGATGGAAAAGGTAGGTAAAAATTGGCTTGGACAGAGTTTCAGGACTATATTTTTCATTCTTTTGTGGTAGTTTTAGGTGATGGGAAACCTGTTAGTCCCGTTATCAAGGGCATAAAATTTGATTATGAAGACCTGTGGTCACAAAGAAAGCTTAAATTTTCTCTTGAATCAGTTTTGAAGAGAGAGAGAGATGTTTGATTATTAAGCATCATATTTAAGGGAAAGATGAGTCAAATACTTATAGTAAAATTTTGGAAATATGTAATGTGCAATATGCAATATGCATCTTCTGATATGTATAGCTGTGTATCTTGCAAGACCAATTTTCTACTGTAGTTGGGGAAAAGATGCTTCTTTATTTGACATAGTATCAGACTCGTAAAAATTGATTTATTTTTATCATTAGTCCTAGACAATAAATGGTAGACTTGCCAAAAGGCTTTTTGTTGATATGAGATAATCTTATAACCATCAAAATTTCACATAATAGGTAATTAGACATTTAATAATTTTTGTTTAGATGCGGCAGTTTATTAGTTTCATAATAGGCTGAAATCTCATGTTTGATTTATGATCAATAACTTTTTTAAACCTCACACTTAACATTATTTTTATTCCGTGAACTCTCTGTTTTTTCCCCTCGATGATTACAATAGAAGGTCTAATATGCTTCTGTTGTATCAATCATCCTAAATTTTTGGACTGAAATTTATTGAATTTCAGAATACCAAGATCCTTACTACCAGGGGTGCGAAGCTCACGCCATAGAGATCGTCAGAAGGAAGAAAGAGAATTGTTAGTAAAGAAAGCCTTTATCCAAGATATCTTGAATGAAAACACTCTCTTGACTATTCTTCTACAGAGAAATCCCTTGTACCATGTAGTACTATGGGACCTGGAACTGTTGCCATCTTCAAGTAAAGAATCTGAATTCTGCAATGGGGCAGATGCTGCAATATCAACATCAAGTGAAAAAGCTTATCCTGAGAACGATGATAATCAGGATCATTTCAGCCAGTTGAATAACTGTATAAATGCAGTTGGTTTTGACCTAGACGATGATGACTTGGCATATGATTTTCATATTGATTCTGGAACTTTACCCTGTGTTGCTTGTGGTATTCTTGGTTTTCCCTTTATGGCTGTTGTACAACCATCTGAGGAAGCGTCAAAGACTCTTCTGCTTGAGGATTGTAGTACCATTCAAGATCTAGAAGTTTTCAAACCAGTTGAATCTCATTCCCTTTCTGACCTCGATCACATGGTTGAGGCCTCTATTCCAGGTACAAGGTCCAAAGACATGATATTGCCCATGCTATGCTTTCGAGACTTTCAATTTGTTTTTCTTATTTCTCAAATTATCAGTGGTAATTTAGTAATTTCTGCTAAGTGACACTTAAAAATTAGAAATAGTACATAAAATTAAATAATTTTCACATGCTTCTATAACAGCAGATTGTTAAAACACCCAGGATTCTGATTTGGTTCACCCAGAATATTGGTTTGTACGAATGTACCATAACTTTTGCTGGATCTGCAATAAGCTTTAGGAAAATGATCTTTTGATACGTTGGTGCTGCCTGCTATGTGCCTTGCTAGATGGTGTTTACTTCTGTGAGAAAATATACTTCATGTTTTCTTTTGAGTATGAACTGCCAATAGAAAGAGGCCTGCTTGTGGTTTTGTTGTTCATCATCATACAATGTTAAGTGTCTGTAAATTCATACTTAGTCTTTGATGACTCATCTATTATTGGTTCCCTTTTTACTGTGTGCAGAAGGTTTTTGTGTAAATTCTCTTATATGTATCTAGATTATCAACCATTATTGAAAACTCATTACCTGTCAAGCACCCTAGATCAAATATGTGGGATCTAACCTATCCAAATGGATCATCTTCAGTGGTTGAATCAAGCCAACCTATACATTCACCAATTGTGCAATCTCCTATCTCTGACCATTCATCGTCTCCCAAGTATGATGCAGCTTCCTCAAAAGCTAAGACTGCCATGGGATGGAACATTTCTGGTGCATTTGAAAAACCACAACTGTTCTGCCTGGAGCACGCAATTGAAACCGAAGGACTGTTGAGTACAAAAGGTGGAGCGAAGGTTCTCGTGATTTGTCATTCAGGTAACAGTCGGCTTAATGTCTCATCCATTAGAATGATAAATGAGAAGTTAATTTTTTTTTTATTATATGTTACCTTCAGCACTTCAGCCTCGTTTATTTTCTCTTGAGTTCTGCTGCACTTGTTTGGAAACCAGAAGAATGCATGGAACCATCAGAAATTGTGTTTAATTTTCTTGAAGTCTGACAACAATGATACTTGAACTTCACGTGCACATCTAATCAATTTAATTAAAATAAAGGAGTTATATGTTGCGTTGTTCCCTTTTACTATTATTTGCAACTTATTTGTATTATGATCCACTTTTTCTGATTTTTTCATATGGTTAGACTTCCAAAAAATAAAGGCACATGCTGCAGCCATAGCGGAGGAGATTCCCGTACCTTTTAATTATAATGAGATTCCACTAGGTAGGGCATCACAGGAAGATCTATACTTGGTTGATGTTGCTATTGACAGAGAAGAACAAACTGGATGCATAGAAGATTGGACTTCACAAATGAGTATCAATTTACAGCACTGTGTGAAGGCGAAAAAGAATTTCCCATCCAAGAATGTTAAGCATCTATTGACTTTGGGTAGGTTGTTCGCTGATGCAACTACCGATTTGAATTCTTCTAGTGTCTATTGGAAATCCAGAAAATTACGCACAAATCGTAATCAAAAACAGCCAGTGCAAAGAATATCTACTGATGGCCTTAGAATCACGAAAGACGAGGAGGATTCGAGATCAAAGTTAGAGCATCAACCGGCTAGGAAAGAGGTTAAATTCATCCAATATTCAAGAAGAAAATACAGATCTCATAGTTCTGCAGGAGTAAATGAGGCACCTAAAGAAGATATTGACCATGTTCTACAAAATGTTCCAGCTGTTGATGATGAAGATCAAGAGAAAGAAGCTAAAAGCACTACTGAAAGTATTATCGTTGGAGTTGAAAATATTGAACATGCTTTTGGGCTGAGCGCTTTAGCTTCTGGGGGACAATCTGAACATGAATGCATAAAGTTTCCACAAACCGGAGGTTGTGATGATAATTCTCCTCCATTGCAATGTGCAAATTCATTTACTTCTGCCACACCAGTTGTCAAGAATGTTGCAGCACAAGCTATAATTTGCTCGTCAGATGGGTTGATAGTGAAGGAAAATGTTTGTCATGATCCCAAGGTGCAGCATGAAATAGAGGTAGAAGGAAACTTTGAGAAAACCAAGAAATGTTATTTGGATAATTCTGATTGTTCACCTGCAGCTGAAGCTGGGAGGTGCCATTCTGGAAATTTTTCAGGTTCTTCTGCAGTTTCTGCTCAAAGCAACAGCAAAAAAGAAAATGCCAGGAAGAAACATAAGACGAAGGAAACAGACAGTGAGGTATCAGATACCTTGAGTTGCGAGGGGCACAACAAAATTCAGACAGACGCTGATATTCAGGACAAAGCTGTTCCTATGGGACAGCATGAAATTTTGATGGACAGAGATGATGAAGTTAAAGCTGTTTCTGGGGGGCAGCAAGAAACTCAGACAGACAGAGATAATCAAGAGAAAGCTGTTTCCGAGGGTCAGCAAGAAATTCAGACAGACAGAGATGATCAAATCAAAGCTGTTTCAATAGGTACTGGACTAGTTGAAGAATATACTTCCACCTCGGTTGAAGAACTCCATGTAGCAAGTAATATACATGCTTCCATGGAATTTTGTGGCAATGACAGCGAGGATGCCTTTTCGCCTGTGCAGAGAGAGCCGAATTATTCCAACTCCACCACCCTACAATCTGAACCAAATTTGAAAAGTGGAAGAAAGAGAAAACGAGAACTAGACCTGCTAACACAAGATCAATTGCATGTTGGTGGCTTCATAATAAGTCCTTGTGAAAGCTTGAGGCCAAGGATCAGAAAAGATGCATCTGTTGGTGGAACCGACTGTAAGAAACCTGTCGAGGAGAAGCTGCCGGTGAAGAAGGTGAGGAAGACTTCAGCTGATTCTATCCCTCACAAGGATAAAAAAGAACACGAAACAAGACCTCACAAGTGTGACTTAGAAGGCTGTCGAATGAGTTTCAAGACAAAGGCAGAGCTTCTCCTGCACAAACGTAATCAGTGCCCAGTTGATGGGTGCAGGAAGAAACTCAGCTCCCACAAATATGCAGTACTGCACCAGCGCGTTCATGATGATGATCGGCCCCTCAAGTGTCCATGGAAGGGTTGCACTATGTCATTTAAGTGGGCTTGGGCGAGGACTGAACATATACGAGTGCACACTGGTGAGCGTCCGTATGTGTGCAAGGTCAAGGACTGTGGCCTTACTTTTAGATTTGTATCTGATTTTAGCAGGCATAGACGGAAAACCGGACATCATGTGAAGGTAAGTTAGGTTTGTGAATTATCAGTTCCAAAATGTGGAATTCTTGAGCGAAGCAAAGCAGCTCAAGAATTATGTAAAACTAGAATGCCCTGATCCTTTCAGTGTAGGCTAGGAAATTCACTGATTTCTGTTGTGGGTAGGCATTTTGCATTTAAAAAATGATTAGTTTGGTGGTTGGGATAATTGAAGTTGAAGATGCTACTTTTTCATTAGCATGGAGGAATTGGGTCTTGCCACATGATTGCTTAGCATGGCTCATAATCTTGCTGATATTCCATGTCAAGTAGAATGCTCTAGAAACAAGAAAGGCCTAAATTATAGTGTGCAAAAATATGGGACATTGGTGTGTCTAGGATGTTCTAGCTTTCAAGTGGCTCTTTGGACGTCTTATTTCGGTGCTAATCGTGAAAAAAAAGGGGAAAAAACAAAAAAAAAGTTCAAGAAGTACTTGCTTAAAATCTTAGCCAAACATTGTCGAGCACGTGAAGATGTTTAGGGGCACATTTCGCTAAAGCTTAAATGTAAATGTACGTGAAACTTAACTTCTCAAACATGTTTCAATCAGTGTTTTAAAAATTGGCGCCTAGACGCCGTCTATGCGTGAAGCTGTAGTGAAATGCCTCGTTTCACTTTTTTTTGTGCTTTTTCATTTTTTATATTTTTTTTCACTCATAGCGTGCCTAGCTTGTGCCCTTTTTGCGCTCTCTTTTTAATGTTTTTTTTACGCCTTTCAACTCTTTTTTATGCTTTTTTCTTTAATTATTTAATAATTTAAGATTGATTTAAAATTAATATTAAAATAAGAAAATATTTTTTAACACTTAAGTTTTGTATAGGCTGAAGTTCGAGCTTTATGTTTTGTCATGCTTTACGCTTGAGTTAATCTTATAACTTGATTATAAAAAACAAGTTAATCAAGTGATTATAGTTTTTCAAAACATGCGATGAAAAATTGATCAATGGTCGTCCAAATATCAAAATATATCATCACAAATCGGACTCATAAAAGAAGTCAAGATTGAAGTCAGACATTCAAGAATTTAAGAGCCAAATTTCGGAGCAAAATCAAAGACTTGACTTCTTAGATAAAATGTAAAGGTACTAAAATTTTGATATTTGTCAATGAATGTATAAACTCAAGATCTTTCTATGTACTAAAAATAATCTTGTGCATTAAGAGTCATTCCAATGCAATAATTTGATCAAATATAAAAATGATATTTGAACTTGAAAACATCTTTTATCTTGAACAGTTAATTAAAAATACTTTCCAAAAGTTCATACATTTCAAAACCTTTGAATAAGGACAAATGGCGCCAAAATTAAAAAAAAATGATGGGCGGTCAACCGCGATTGACCAGAAGTTTCCAACAGTCCAAAATTTGACCGTTTTGACATCTGATTTAACTTACAAACGGTTATATTGGTCATTCTAACGAGGCAGTCGACCGGACGAGTCATCCGAACTCCCAGATTTCTTGACATTTTAAACTCTATAAATACCTTTACTTCTTGCATTCAATCTAACAATTCGGGGGGAAAAAAAGGAGCATCAAAGTGAAATATTTTTTGAGAGATTTCTTTAAACTTACATTTGCATTTATTTCTTCTTATCAAAAACTTTAATTGATTCAAACTCTTTAATCATCATATTCATCAGTTTTTCACCCTTTTTTATCTTAACTTATTTCTATTACTCATAAAAGAGAGAGATTTTGAAAAAGATTTTTGAACTTACATTGCATATATTTATTCTACTTTTTCATATTGAAAACTTTGATTGATTCAAACAAACTTTCATATTCATCAACATTTCTTATTTTTCTCTTGGTACTTAATTTATTATAATCATTAATTGAAAGAGATATATTTTGAGAATATTTTCGAACTTACATTGTATTTATTTCTTCTACATCTTCTCATTGAAAATTCTTTATTGATTGAATAAAATTTCTAATTATCATATTCATTTTAGTTTTCCATCTAACAATTGAGCTATCACTTATTGATATTCATTGAAGTGTTAGTCTCTCTTAATACTTAATTTGTTTGTATTATTTATCAAGAGATGAGTTTCATTGTAAAAATCACTTTGATAAAGTAGGGGTCGTATTGAAGTCCCTTAAAGATCAACATTGTATAAGAATCGAT
>CAIGRH010238781.1:0-17699 GCA_903798295.1 Fraxinus nigra | reverse complement strand
TTTGTGGAACTTTGGTGTGTTACAGAGTTCAACCTAACAAACATAATTAAGATAAAATTAAGCTATAACTCATCCAAATCACTAACAAATACTCTAATTTGATGACCTAGATAAGTGTACGAAATACACTTATCACTGAATATACGAAATATTTCTATGTTATTGTATATGATATTTTCTAGATCGTCTAAAATTATTTTCGTAAGAGAACATAGCAGAAATTGTGTCCAAGCAGCGCTCTGGATGAAAAAAATATTCAACTGTTATTCTAAAGATAACACAATAGATAGACGAGGTCGAAACTCACTCCTCAATTTCGCTTTATGATCCTCAAAGAAAAGTGTTGAAAACTGCCCTCTGCCCTGAAAGGGCGAGAATTGGTGGGCTAGCTTCCTCTTCACACGCACGGAATCCATCCAAAACGTATGGCCCTCGAAATTTCTGGGGATAAAAAAGAAGAAACAGAAAATGATGGTTCAGATGAAGAATTACTTCAGCAATTTTAGCTTTATACCAGAATGCCAACTCAAAAGGTACTTTCTTATCTGTTTAGGGAAATAAGTAACAGATAAGGAAATAGGCAAGATGGCCTGGAATCCTACAATATTTTAACAACTATTGGTGCAGGTATCCACCCTAATACACCTATAAATCCATTTATAGCCACTCAGATTATCTTATAATTGAGTTCTTTGTCTGAGTAAACTATGCAGCCCCAATTTCAGGTGCCCTGTCCAGCACCACGCTTTATTGAGATTCTTGGAATAAAGATGGTTTCACTTCCGGCTCTATTGAACACACGATTATATTTGGAGGTAAGTTTGATATGAAATAATCTGGTGTGTGCCTGGCTCCTCGTATGCCATTTGCAGCGGTCACCGTTTGGTGGAGGCTGTTTCATATGGCATGGGAAGAGCCATGCATGCATTCCAAGCTATTGTTTCTCTTCTTTCTAGTCCCGAAAATATGAAATAAGGCGGTAATAAGAGAAGAAAATCTAGAGAATGATAGAAATTGGAGTTGTTGTTTTATTCAAAGAGAAACCATCAATATATAGTACAACTCAATAAACTCAATATATAAAGATAAATAACAATTCCTAAAATTAAGCACATCATCATAATCATCAATCATCTTGATCTTCAATGATTTATCTTGATCTTCAATGATTCCTTGATTTCTTCCATCATATATTTTATTGCTTTTAATAATAAGCACCATTATATGAAAGAACTGTTCTATAAAAATTCTTGCGAACGTCATATTAACCTTTTACGACGCTCCTATACATGATGGCTCAGTATCTGTCATGTATGATCTTCTGTTATGCCTTTTAACTCTTACAGAAGGTCTAATTTTGTGCGGTATTGAGGTCTTGTTTAGACAGAAACCATGACAACTCGAGTTTTGCNATCTTGATCTTCAATGATTCCTTGATTTCTTCCATCATATATTTTATTGCTTTTAATAATAAGCACCATTATATGAAAGAACTGTTCTATAAAAATTCTTGCGAACGTCATATTAACCTTTTACGACGCTCCTATACATGATGGCTCAGTATCTGTCATGTATGATCTTCTGTTATGCCTTTTAACTCTTACAGAAGGTCTAATTTTGTGCGGTATTGAGGTCTTGTTTAGACAGAAACCATGACAACTCGAGTTTTGCCACCTATTTGTTTCGAAGTTGAATAAGGTTGACATTTTTCTGTCTATACTTCTCTTGTATCCATGTTATATCTGCTGTGAGCACTAATTTGTCGATGATATTGAGAAAAAAATTGATCATACTGTTAAATGATAAAATCTCACGTCGAATAAAGATGAAAATATAAACCAACTTATAAGAGCTTGGGCTATACTCCTCTTAACAAGATGGAACCAATGTCTTAATACATACATTGTAAATCAAAATCCTCATCAAAACACGGTTTCTGTTTACGGTGAATGGACTGAGGTATATACTTCTTGACATGTTCAATTGAAATATCCTAAATGTTTAGAAATTTGCTGTTGTATCAAAATCCATAGCTCGCTGCAAATCATCTGTGGAGACTGGCTGTACTATCAGATGCATGAGACGAAGAACAATGTGTCGACTGCTTCCGACATATTTTGACGTTAATTGGATCAGCAATTAGTTTTGATCCCATTTTTCAGCAACTTGATGGAACCGGATCCGTTAGTTGCCACCGAGCTGCTGCAGATGAGGCAGACCACGCTAGAGGCGCCTTGAGAGAGGATCTTCATGAAATATCTTGTTGCAAGTGGATGATTTGACGTATCGCTGAAAAGATTGTCTCACTCAATCAACTAGTCATGTCAAGTGGATGAAGCCACTCGTATCTTCGTATGACGGCTTACCTTTATCACCTCTTACTATAAAAGACCACAAGTAATCCCATTTAAATGTAATGCAAATTCACATTCTCACAATATACTACTACTTTACTCTCTTGTTCTTATCTACAGTACCCCAGTTTCAACTCCCTTTTTAATTTGATAAATTGGCCCTAAGCCTGTCCCACATCCAATTTATATATTCCACCCTGTTGTTTTGATCATCGGAGTGCTTGTGGACACTTCCCCATTTGGTCATATGTCTTAACGATTTGTTCAAGTGTGTAGGAATACAGCTTACGTGAACGTTACATGAATTGAGATCTGTTAACCATGTCACCTCTACAAAAAGTGAGGTCAACAATTTGTAACTCTATAATTAGAGTGATTTGTTCTTTTCTCACCTTCTCTACCGAGAACAGCTCACCAAATTCCATGCTATAAACTGCTCAATTGCTGACAATTTCCTGTAGCAGCACGCGGAAGCTGTCAACATTAGATTTTCACGTCGTCCAATACTGGCATATTCTGGAGAAAGATAGCCTCTTTGTCATTTGAGTTAGCAAGAAATAAGGTTAGCAACATCATTCTGGACCAACTGAAGCCACACATTTGATAAATTCAACACTTGAGTTCCCTGGTATACTAATGTGGATATGTTGTATCTGAATAGCTTAGCTAAACCAAAGTCTGCAAATATTGGTGTAAAATTCTTATTAAGAAAACTGTCGATCGCTTTGATATCTCGATGCATGATATGTGGGTCGACCTGTTCATGGAGATAGAAAAGCGCCTCGACAGACGACAACACCCAACGAAACATCCCACCTCAAAATCCAAATAACTTTCGTTCTGCTTTGTTCTCCCCCCATCAAGCGACGAAGAAGGGAAGATATATTTCCATATAATTAAGTTTGAAGACTATTTTGCATAAATTAACAAAAGAATTATGCAAGGAAGTGCATGAGACTATTGATTTCCATGTAATCATAGACCAAAATTCTTTTAACTCCATCAACACAGCAGCCTCGGAGAGTAGCAAGATTTTCATGCTTGATATCTGATGATGCAGCTATATCTGAAATAAATTCCCTTTCCCGCGCATCGATTCACGTTCAACAGATCAAACTTTGATACCACATGAATGCCGCTAGAAGCTCTCCCTACATGACAGAACAAGCTAATTTTTGCAGTTCGTCTTAAGTTACATTTACTTTATCACCTAGTCCAATATTTTACCTTGTGCCGGCCTCTCCAATCTCATGTTTTAATCCCTGAGTGGCAACTTTCAGTTCATTGTAAGAGAATACAAGAAAAATTGGAATTGGAACAGTTAGTAAATTAGTCCACCTGAGGCTAGGATTTAGCACATATTCTAAGCAAATTGAATGTTACTGATTAAGATTACAAATACTTAAAACTGCATTAACATTTGTTAATTAATGAAGTTTTGATCATACCTCCTCTTGAATAGACTATCATTAAGGTATCTGATGATGTCTTAAAACAGCCTATGACGTTCTTACAATACTACTGTTTGAACAAACCATGTGTTATAATCTAGCCGATGCCCCCATTATTTTCCACTCAAGAACGGAGTCCATTTCTTTATTACTGTCACACGTTGGAATTTGGAAGTTTTTTCTTTAAATTGAACTTGACTAGTTTGGAATTGGGTCCCTAGGTGAAAGTTGAACTCCATGATTGCCAGGCTTCATTATTGGAAATTTGACAACCATAGGTCGAACTTTCGAGTACAAAAACATGCACCAAGGTTAAAATCAAGGTTTTAATAAATTTTGATAAAAGTTCATGAAATATGTGATTGAAAAGCTGTGAATCCCATAAAATATGTAACTAGAATTAATTGTTGACTTTGACTTAAATTAATATCTAGATACCTAGGTTCATAACATTGGACTAATGGAACCATGCTAACGTTCTCTGTATCTGAAGGGGCAAACATTCGAGTTAAGTGGCAAAATAGTCTTATGTTACTATGTAAAACAGACTGCCAGGAGGGGAAAAAATTGAATTTTTTTGAAGAGCAACTACATTATTTCTGAACCTCGTCATTAAATGTTCTTTTGACAGATGTCTCGTACATACAAAGAGGTTGCACATTCTTTATCACTGAAGTTCTATGGCATTTTCAATCCTGGCTATACAATAATCTCACTGCATGTAAGTTACATCATATGCTGTTGCATTGAAGAAATGTTGTGAAGATGTGTGAACGGCAACAGTAGCACCGATCATCCAACTCCACTAACGAAAGCCTATTTTTGCACTTTGTAGAACTGACAACTTTCCCGGTTAATGATGGTTTTTCCTTCGAACTCGTACTCAACAAAGAATCAGAGTTTCTTGATTGGTTTTCAGCAAATCACGGTCTCATCCAAATTTTTATATGGCCCTCTCGGCCAACTGTGAGAATGGATTCTTGAGTGAGAGCCAAACCAGAGAGAGGTTCAGTATGAACACGATGAACAACTATTGGGGAGAGCTTCGGAACATCTCTCATGCCCGGAGCAGGCTGCAACGTACCAGCAGGGAAACCACAGTCCCAATGAGTCGACTGACTTCCAGTACTAAAAGTCGGAGATCCACCTGAGGGGCGGCGCACTGGCACAACAAGCTCATCCATTACAAGATCCCATAGAAGCAATTGTGTGTCCTGCACATAATCATCAAAATATATATATAGGAAGCGCAGAATCATTGGTTTAAAGTAATAAAATGCAAATAAGCTAATAAGTATTTGGCAGCATTAAATACTCTATCGACTATCAATTTAGAAACGTTTTACAAAGCTCTCACAAACATCGCCGCATTATGGCTAGACACTGATCCACAATGACAAACACATAAGTCAGGTAGAATTTAATAACACAAGAAGGAAATGTCGAATGTGCTTACATAAATTCCGCTGTAAAACAGCCTAGTGGAATACGAAAGTGAAATCCATATACACAATACTATTTCAGAGAGATTATTAGTATGCGTTTTTGAGTTGTTAATGGCACCTAAGAACTCAATTTGGTTAGTACAACACCATATTGAGTTTGAGAGGGTTTTAGGGCAGATTCTTTCTTTTTTTCATGGATTATTTGTAACCTATAAATAGGGAGGTCATTCTCTTTGTAATTCTTACACCGAAAAATTGTACAAATTCTATTGTTCCCATAATTGTCTGTCTCAATAATATTATGTTCAGAGTTTTAACAGCAAAAATTACAGCATGAAGGATCAAATTAAGAATGTATTCTGAAACAGAAGGCAAAATTGACTAGACAAGTGGCACAACTTAGTTTAAAGGGTTCCAGCAGTCTTTATGGTTCCAGAACTTGGCTGGGGAAAAAAAGTATAGGGGAAAGTTCTTGCCGGTTGAATGTTTATTATGGAGCAGAAAGAAGAAACCATAAAGTCAAGAATCACTACAATAAAGCATGGGCAATGAACTATAAAATTATTCCTAAAAGAACCAAAACTACTCAGTGGATCAATAATCGTTTTTGGATACCTGACCAACAGAACCAAAACGGTATACGACATTCTCCACAACGCCATCTGAATTTGGTGCAGACCAATATGAATCGAATGCCACTCCACTAACCTGCCATCCTCCAGTACAAGATGAGTGTGTAATAATAATTGTTAAATGCAAAGCTCTTGTTTCACTAATAGTCTATATTACTTGGACTCAGGAATGAGGCATCGCTCGTAGGCATGTGTCACAGATGTCAAATTCATCAAACCTCTACAACGAAGATATGTGGATGCGGAATTTATTTATTTCTTTTTTCTGAAACCTTATTTTTATGTAAAATGTTGATGAAGGTAAGGTGTTCAAACGGGGAAATCAACTTTCTTTAAAATACTTACAGAAGAAATCAAACTTTTATAAGCTTTAGATGTTTTTGATAAATGAGAAGTATTGAAATGCCTCTCCCTGGAATCTCAAGCGTTCAGCATGAGTACTTCAACGCCTTCAGAAGAGTCAATGAAACACGGGTTGTAATTGCTAGAAACTTACCCACGAGCTGTGTCCCTCACCCCATGCTACAACCTTTCGATCTTCCATACTCCAAACTTGAACTAGGTCATCCTCGCCGCCAGTGAGAATGTATTTTCCATCAATGCTGTTGTTTCAGTTGCTGTCAGTTACTCCATTCTTATAACACGAATATCAATAATATACTAAAAGAAAACATATTTTCAAGACCGAACATCATAAAACACAAATAGAAAGCATTAGTTAACAGCAGATACAACTCTTTTGGACAGTAAATAAAACTAGCTCACCTCCAAGCACAACATAATAGTGCACCATAATAGCTCTTTCCACCACATATAAGCTGTTCGTTTTTGTAGTCAAAAACTCGCAGGTAACCTACATTTATCAATTTTTCTCATCCCATAAATAATAGATGAAGATGGATTAAAAAATGTTGCCTCATCCTTTTCTCGTGTGTGTGGGTGGAGGGCATAATTAACAAATCAAAATCCAAAGAGATACAAAAGACAACAGAGAATGACAATACCATCCCTTCCAACAGTTGCTACATAGACCCCATCAGAAGAGAAAGCTATGCTATTAATTGAACCTTCGCAAATGTGCCATCTAGAAACTGGATTCTGCATAGATGCAAATGAGCAACTAAAAGAAGAGCATTACCCACAAGATGAAAAATATAAATACAAATACTACATGCAGAAAGAGACAACCCATCCACTTATAATATCAAAAGACAAAAATCATGAGGAATCCAAATGTAGCACTTATGTCCACTAATAAAAACTATATAAGGTAAACAATAACAAACAAAAGAACAAATACTCCAAAACTGCACTAAAAGTGAAGATTCAGTTCTAGTACGCCATGGGAACAGAGAAGATAGAAAACAATAAATAGGTAAAACTGCAAGGAAAGAGGATTGTTTCAATTGCTGCTCTCAAGCTTAGGGTCAATTTTCTCTATATATTGACAAGGTAAGTCTTGTTTTGTCGCATTAGGAACTTGGGACTGCCAATGTTGCAATTTGAAGTCTCTTTCATAAATCAAGCACAGCAATTTATAACTGATAACAACCCAACAATTTTAATTGTTGACATAGATAAAGATAAATATGCCTTGTGTCCAAGTTTTCCATCATGAACAGCTGAACCAAACTTGACTAAGTCTTGAAGCTAGCTATGAAGATCCTACTTAAAATTATGTACTCATGTAGGAAACTTTTACTATAAATAAGGACTAAGTTTTTTTCCATAGCCTGCAACTCATTTCTCCAACTTAATTACCTTCCCCCACTCCATTATAATGGCTTCAACTAGAAGCACGCCGCTCTTCAACACCGTGGTAATACTCAAGTCTCAAATTAATCTTCGAATTTCAGAGATTCAGAATTGACTATACTGAATACTGAGCCAGTAAAAAAATGAGACAAGAAAAAACTATAAAAACAACAATGAAGCTCCACCCAATTTATATTGGTTTGAAACTTTTTCAAACTTAACCTAATATGACAAATGCAAGTTCTCCAATTCGAAGATATTCAGTTAAAGGTTAATAGGTAATGAATGTTTACCAAATGATAATGAGATAAGTAACCTATCAGAGAAGGCACGTATAAATTGCATTAACTAGTGCTCTGCATGCCTAACAAATAGATAAAGACCTCATCACATCAAGAGTGTATGTACAGAGCTAGACGGTGGAAAAGAAAAAACCCCTTAGCAATCAAGGGACCACACAAGCAATAAGCATTACCTTACTGTAACGTACATGTGCTACAGAAAATTGAGTTTGATCCTTGATAAGAGGAAATGAAGCATCACCAGAACCATCTTTGTTCTGAAAAATAATAACAGCACGTATTGGTATCATGAGAAATATGGAAAGTAAGAAAAAGACACTAATTTCACGTTAAGAATTTAAACCTTGCCTTTTCATATACATACATATTTCCATCTGCATGAGCAACAATAAAAGCACCATCGCCATTAGGGACCCAGGCAACACAAGTACAGCGACTGTTAAAAAGGAAACAGAATACTTGGTAAGAAAATCTTTTATTGGTTTTTAGTTTTGAATCATGTCTTAGTTTACTGACGTGAAGCAGCCACACCCTTATGTGGCGATTAATATGACTGAATGCTAGACTGAGCTTTGGCTTAAGTTACCTGAATTATAATTTGGCCAAGTCCAGCCAATTTCAAGTGCATTCCGACTATAATAACCAACTCTTTTAACTTTGTACATAGATGTATGAGAATATGTGCTCAACCATTTTAAATTGAGGGAATTGTCTGGAGAGGCCAATTGAAGAGAGCATGAAATAAGCCTCTCTTTTTTTAATAAGTTTATGTGAACATGCCTCTTTTTCCAATTATACCTTGCCCCTTCTTATGTTCCATCCATTCATCCTCTTCTCAGCAATCCACCCACCCACATGCTACAAATGCAAATCAAGAGATCTTGCCACGAAGGATGAATTCATAAGTTTGCATTTTTGCGGCAAATAAAATCAGAGAAACAGAATGGATCTCTATCAAAGAGCATTTGAATCTACTTGGTATCCTCCAAGTAGCTCCAAAGGTCCCAAGTAAGATGTAGGGCATGGTCAAGGCCTTTTTTAAAATAGTAGACTTTTCACCCTTAAAATTGAATTTTAAACAAAAAATTAGTGGGCGGTGTAAGAGCTAATAATCCTTTTGTCCAATTCAATGTTGCACACGAGTCAAAGAAATAAGAAACATAATGCAAAAGAACTACAGTATCGCTACATCTTTCTAGCAATATCCTAGCTTTTAATTCTATTTTTTAAGGAAGACTGACTTTTAATTATGATGTTGATTCTTGCTTAAGTTTGATTTGCAGACAGAATTGAAGAAAAATAAAATCCGATATAGTTGCAAACGTGGCACTTGATTTGGGACAGTGAGCTATTCAATTTTAAGTAAAGCAGAATTTCTTTTGGAGAAATATCTCCGGAAGGAAGCTAAGTAAAAGATGTTCACGAAAGAGTGTCTTTCCATTTCTTCTCAGAATCTCAGTAAAGGGCTCGAAACCCTTCTAGAATCTAGAGCCCAAAGAGAAGATAACAACTCTATCCATCAGCAGACTCAATGGCATAAACAAATAAAAGGACATTTTCCCGTTTCCCAATTTTTTTTTTTTGCAAAGTAATCACTAGATGAATAATTCAAGAACTTCCCGATCAATGGACAAGGAAAGAAGAAGAAATTAGATGGGTTGGCCCAAGACTCACATATCAACTCATGCTTCCTCAACTGTAGTTAGTCATTAAGGGTGGGTTTGAATGCGAGCATATAATTTGCATAAGAAGAAAATAAATCTAGACAATTGAATTGCCTAGAACTGATTTGTATTTAAATTATTAATAAAATGTGTTTGATTGATTTAGTTTTCAACCTAAAAAAATAATACTTGTTCATTTTTTATTGGTGGTAGATGAGAGATGGGGGATATATGTGTGTGTGTGAGAGAGAGAGAGATAGTGAATTATCCGAAAAATAAAAACCACCTACCCTAAAGAAAACATTTTAAGTTGAGGAAAATATGATTACATGACCAACAGTTGAAAAATATTTTCCATGGAAAAAATTGTCAATCATACACTTAAAAGTAGGAATTTGGATGGAAAAGTGACATTTTCCATGGAAAATAGAAGCAATCAAACACACTCTAATATTAATTTATACTAAGAATAGTGATACGGAAAGAGATTCCACACATGAAAAGATGATGCATTAGCGCAAACCATATGAAGAATTTATATTAGTCGGAACATATATATGAGGAAGAAGAAAGGGAAAAAACAACTGAATCAATCTCTTGCCTATTGTTTACAGAACCATCTTTATTATAATGCTGTGCCCCAACAAGCTTCTTACCGACATCTTGTAACTGTTGGCTTAGAGACACTGAATAAACTACAAAACACATAGGCACAATTTTTATCAAATAAAGTTTTAGGTAGCTCATTGCTTGTCCATTTAAATTCCAGGGGAATAAATACTTACCATCTCCAGAGTTTAAACCAATAAGCAAATCATGCCCATCCTTTGCATCAGGATCAAATGCGTGGCACAGAGGATTTGAGTTACCAAAGTGTATAGACTTCAGAGGTTCCTGTGAAGAAGAATAACCTATTAAAAACCAATCCCACTTGTAATTCAATAATGAGAAAATCGTCAAAGTACCTTATCATGAGAATTTAAATCACTAATGAAAATTGCATCACTGATGTTGAAAATCAAGTAAGTCCCTTTGCCATCGAAGTTTGAATGACCAGCAACACTATTGGAAATTGAAGTCCCTAATGATCCAATTCTACTATTGGTGCTACTCACCAACTTGCTGCCTCCAGCAAAATTATGTGACCTACTCCCGTTTCCCCCACCCAAGAACCTTGCTGCTGCTGACCTCACACCACCACCTACGCCCAAACTTGATGACGACGATGTCTGCACTGGCTTATCCTTGAGATGAGCAAGAGTTACCTTACAATCAAATTGAAGTCCGTCAAGATTTCTTATTTTTCAAATATTTTCCACTAAGTTTAAATAATTGATGCTTAGCTATCTATACTATAAACTACAAAATTAAAATATCTATCCACGTCAATTCCCTAAAAATGACAGAATAGGTTTTCTAAAATATAGGTTTTGTCAAATGAACCATAGTAGAAAACCTAGAAAAATTAATCATCAGTATTAGAGGTAAAAAGTCTGAAATCAAGAGTAAGAAACTTACTTATTAACCAATTACAGATTCCTACTTTTTTTTTTTTTCACTCGAGTTCAATAAACTACTTATCCTATTTGGAAATGGGTAGAGAAGTTCCCATACCAGATAGAATGACTTATCTAGATGAAACCATAATAATGCATTTGTTCTGATTGAAAACGGTTCTATTTTAGCCTTGATATGCAAACCAAAAAAAGAAATAAAAAATATATAAGAAAATGTCTACCTAGTAAGCTCAAAAAATAACTGAATCATGCATAGAAAATTAATTTCACTTTCAAATACAAAGCCAAATCCATAAATCGAGATTAATAAATTGGCCATCCTGAAATCTAACCTTAAATACAGTATTCCTATCAAGAAATCAAAACCTATTGAGTCCATTTCCAAAAATACGACCTTTAGCCACCAGAATTTCCAAATCAACCAACAAAACTGTGATGGTTGAACTAAAACCTCAACCTCAAATCGGCCAATTCCAACAAACAACACAATTTCTACAAATGCACTGAACTTTAATATTCAATAACAATGGAATTGAATTACAGAAGAGGTAAGAAAAAGATAAGTAAAGATGAGGAAGAGAGAAGACAGAGAAAGGAGGAGGATTCGAGAGGGAAATTCACACTGAACAACTTACTCCAATGTCTCTTCATCTGTTATAACAGAAGTAAAATCTCTTATTCAACTTGCAAAATATAAAATGTGTTCCCTAATACAATTGAAAGTTTCTGGCTCAAAACGACACCGTCCCCTTTAATTCGAAACGATGTCATCCCAAGTTTGATTGAAATTGGCGGCAATATCTCTTCTTCCCAGATGAAGCTTGTCCCCTTCTTCCTGGTGTTCCTCCCGCCTTTGGTTCCCCAATTCGGTTGGTTTGCTCCTCCACTATAACATCCCTCCCCCTAAGCTTCAACTTATCCCCAAGGTTGAAAGGATGGAAAGGAGGCCTGTATATTCTCCGCATCTGCCCAAGTTGCCACGTCTGGATTAGAGCCTTTCCATTGGACTAACCATTGTGTTACAGCTACCCCCTTTCGATTAACCAGTCGCGCAAATAACACCCGTAGTGGCTGAGTATGTTCCCCATAACTCTGGTTCTGATTTGGAAGTATTCGAACGTGAACTTCTCTCTCCCCAATCTCCTTCAGCAAGGAGGCGTGAAAAACTGGGTGTACTTGGGCAGTAGCAGGTAGCTCCAGTTTGTAAGCCACTGATCCAATTTTCTGAATTATCTGATATGGCCCATAATACCTTGCAGATAGCTTGTTGTTAGATCTTCTAGCCACTGTTTGTTGAGCATATGGATGTAACTTCAAATAAACTCAGTCTCCCACTTGAAATTCTCTTTCACTTCTATTCCTATCAGCATAATGTTTCATTCTAGCTCTAGCTTGAGCCAAATTCTCCCTTAGTAACTGGTCCATTATGTGTCTTTCTTGAAGAATTTCCTCCACTGTTGCGATGTTGTTCTGCTGATATGGGCACAAAGCCAACTGGGGAGGTTTAAGACCATATAATGCCTTGAATTGGTCATTTTAATGGCTGTGTAGAGTGGTATTATACCACCATTCCGCCAAGCTAATCCAGTTACTCCATCGCTTAGGCTGCTTATAGGCCATACATCGAAGGTACATTTCTAAACACTGATTTAGCCTCTCTGTTTGCCAGTCGGTTTGGGGATGATATGATGTACTCAACTGCAGTTGGACCCCCAATTGCTTGAATAGACTTTGCCAAAAGTCACCTATCTCTGTCAGTTACAATGCTCTGTGGCATTCCATGCAATTTATAGATGTGATCCAAAAACAACTTGGCAATAGATGAGGCTGTGAACAGGTGAGCCAAGGTCACGAAATGTGCATGCTTAGTAAACCTGTCCACCACTACTAATATCACATTCTTAGCATTAGATGTAGGTAGTCCCTCGATGAAATCCATGGAGATATGACTCCACGCATATTGTGGTTCTGATAAGGGCTGCAAGAGGCCTGGATATGCCACGTGTTCATTCTTACACCTCTGGCAAGTATCACATTCTAGGACTTCTTGCTTGATTTTTTTACTCATTCCTGGCCAAAAGAAGTATTGTTTTGCCCTGTGAATGCTATAGCTTGAACACCTGAATGTCCACCTTCCTGGGAAGCATGAATGGCTGCAATCAGTTTCTTCCTCACTTCTCCACCAGTTCTAATATAAATTCTAGATTAATATTTAAGCAGGCCATTCACATATTGGTAATCTGGGTCTGTCTAACCCTCTAGCAACAGGATATTAATTTTGTCTTTAGCAGCTTCATCTCCTTCATAACTGGCTGTTACTTCTTCTATCCACTGAGGTGTCATAGCAGTGATTGCTAGGCATCCCAATTCTCTTCTGGATAAAGCATCTGCCACCTTATTGTCAAGGCCTTTCTTGTACTAAATTTCATAACTGGGCCCCAACATTTTAGACAACCATTTTTGTTGTAACGGGGAGGTAATCCTTTGCTCCAATAGATACTTAAGGGACTGATGATCAGTTCTGATGATGAAGTGGTGTCCTTCAAGATAATGTCTCCACTTCCCAACCGCAGTTACTAGTGCTAGTAGCTCCTTTTCATAGATTGATAGTCCTAAAATCCTGCTACAAATGACTTTGCTCAGGTAGGCTATAGGTCTTTTGTTCTGCATTAAGACAGCCCCTAATCCACCATAACAGGCATCGGTCTCTATAACAAATGGTATAGAGAAGTCTGGCAAAGCTAGGACTCGTGTGGTGCTCACAGCCTTCTTCAATTCTTGGAATGCTCCCTCAGCCTTTTCACTCCAATGGAAGTTATCCTTCTCAAGCAAATTAGTTAGAGGTTTGGCAATAACTCCATACCCTCTTACAAGCTTCCTATAATACCCTGTCAGGCCAAGAAATCCCCTAAGTTGCTTAACATTGGTTGGTGTGGGCCACTCTTGCATTGCAGTAATTTTAGAAGGGCCAGCTGACACCCCTTCTGCATAGATAATGTGGCCTACGTACTCTATCTGGGACTGCCCAAAGGAACATTTACTTTCTTTGGCATAGAGTTGATGTTGCTTTAGGATTTCCAGTACCACAGTGACATGTTTACAGTGGGATTCTTGGTATGGACTATACACCAAAATATCATCAAAGAATACTAAAATGAACTTTCTGAGATGTTTAAATACCTCATTCATCGGGGCATTGGAATGTGGCTGGAGCGTTTGTCAATCCGAATAGCATTACTCTGAACTCATAAAGACCTTCATGAGTTTTAAAGGTTGTTTTGTGGATATCCTCAGTAGCCACTCTAATCTAATGGTAGCCAGCTCTCAAGTCGATCTTTGTGAACCACTTGGATCCCTTCAACTCATCCAGCAATTCATCTATTAATGGCATATGGTACTTGTCTTTAATTGTGAGGTTATTAAGCTGTCTATAGTCCACACAGAATCGCCATGTACCATCTTTCTTTTTGACCAACAGCACAGGTGAAACATAAAGACTGTTACTTGGTTGTATGATGCCATTCTCCTTCATTTCCTTGACCATATTCTCTATTTCTGCTTTCTGTATGTAGGGGCATCTATAGGGTCTCATCTTGAATGGTTGTGCCCCCTCTTTCAGGGGAATATGATGGTCGTTAAATCTGGGTGGGGGTAAGCATTTTGGCTCCATAAACACCATAGGAAATTGCTTCACCAATCACCACAGCTTCTAGTTCTGATGGAGTGTATCCTTGTTCCCCCTCAGTAATGGCGGCAATTTGTGCCATTATCACATAAGTTTGATTCCTACTCCATCCTTTCCCATCATTATCATTCAACACTTGGAATCCCTCCTTAATTGTTTCATCCTGAAGTTCCCTCCTGACCCCCTCATGGCTAAATGTAATGCTTCCTTTAATGAAATCAAACAATCCTAGGCTAAATTGACTTAGCCAGTCCACCCCTAGTACCATGTCACTTCCCCTTAGTTTGAGAACCCTCAGCCGGTATTGGAATTCCAAATACTTCATCTTCAAGTTAATGGGTTGCAAATAGCTTTGCTGATCAGTTTTCCTCCCCCTGCTACAGTCACTGAGGCAGGTTTGGCTGTTTGAATGCTACTAACCAACTACTCATCAATGAAGCTATGCGTGCTTCCACTATCTATTAGAATTGATACTCTTTTTCCTTTAATTAGCTGTCTATTAGAATTGATATTCTTTTTCCTTTAATTAGCCCTGGCAATCTGATAGTTTTACCCTTGTTACTGCCCATCAATGCACAGAGAGAAATCTCCAACAATTTATCCACTCCTCTTTTATCCACCTGCTCCTCTTCATCTCCAGGTGGTTCCTCTACCACTTCTTCTTTTTCCTCATCTATCAGGATGAAATTGAGCATCATATTCTTGCAAATGTGACCTCTAGTGCACTTCTCATCACACTTATAGCATAATCCCAACTCTCTTTTGGTTTGAAAATCAGAAGGTGTAATGGCTTTGAATCTAAGGGGGTAATTGGGATTTCTTTGTTCAGTGTAGGATGTGGGTTTAGGAGTAGGTTCATTTGGTTTAGAGGTTGGATTGGTCCATTTATGTGTGGGGTAAGGTTTGAAGGTTTTAGAGTTTCTACTGATGTGATGGTATTCTCTCGTAAAATGGCAATTTCAAAGGCTTTAGCTAGTGTTTGGGGTTGGATGATTTTTACCATTGATTTGATCTCCTCTTTTAGGCCACCAGTAAAAATAGAGATATAGTAGGACTCCGGCAAGTGTGGTAAGGAAATCATCACCTGAAATTTTAATTCTTCAAATTGCTCTTGGTATTCCAATATAGATCCCTTCTGCCTCAAAGTTTATTTGCTAAAGACTTATATCACCTCCTCTGCTGTATTCTCAGCAAACCTCCTGCAAATTTCTCTTGAGAACAGGTCCTAATTTGCATGAGGGTGGCTGGATATAAATCCATGGAACCATATGTCAGCTTTCTCCTTAAGGTACATTTCCGCAATTGCCACTCTCATCTCATCTTCTATTTGATGGATTTGGAAACATTTCTTTGCTTTTCGCAACCATTCCCTGGGTCCATCTCCTCCAAAATAGGGGAAATCTATTTTGGGTAATTTAGAGAGCATTTTGAACTCCCTACCTCCACTGGAATTTCCTGAGTGGTACCACTCCCATGACTATTATCCCCACTGATCTGAAATGGTATTGCACTTCCTTCGATCTGTTTTCATCACGATTGGTTTTACTCCCATTCACCTGAGCTAACATTGCAACAATAGATTCATATTTTTGGTTCATCTCACCCATCATTTGCTCCATTCTATCCCGTTTGGTACTCACTACTTTCAGCATCTGATCTAAGGATTTAAATGCTATTCCTAGATCTGCGACCTCCTTGTCCAATTGCTTCAAATGATCCTCATTCGACTTGCTTCGAGTTTCAGCCATCCCAATCCTCGTAGCTGCTCTGATACCAATTGTAATGGTTGAACTAAAACCTCAACCTCAAATCGGCCAATTCCAACAAACAACACAATTTCTACTATTAAACTTCAACAATTAGCAAATGCACTGAACTTTAATATTCAATAACAATGGAATTGAATTACAGAAGAGGTAAGAAAAAGATAAGTAAAGATGAGGAAGAGAGAAGACAGAGAGAGGAGGAGGAGGAGGAGGATTCAAGAGGAAAATTCACACTGAACAACTTACTCCTATTTCCCTCTTCTTCATCCGTTGTAACAAAAGTAAAATCTCATTATTCAACTTGCAAAATATAAAACGTGTTCCCTAATACAATTGAAAGTTTCTGGCTCAAAACGACACCGTCCCCTTTAATTCAAAACGATGTCGACCCGAGTTTGAATTGAAATTGGCGGCAATATCTCTTCTTCCCGGCTGAAGCTTGTCCCCTTCTTCCTGGTGTTCCTCCTGCCTTTGGTTCCCCAATCATGCATAGAAAATTTATTTCACTTTCAAACACAAAGCCAAATCCATAAATCGAGATTAATAAATCGGCCAATCCTGAAATCTAACCTTAAATACAGTATTCCTATCAAGAAATCAAAACCTATTGAGTCCATTTCCAAAATTACGATAATTAGCCACCAAAATTTCCAAATCAACCAACAAAACTAACCCTAAATTCAATCTTTAAAACTTCAGTACCCAGAAATGTAAATGTGCAACTATAACCATAAGTGAGATTTTGAAACAGAAAGGGGAAAAAACCCTAGCAAGTGAGTCGAATTTGGCTTACCTGAGTAGCAGCTTTTCCATGGGCATACTGAAGAAGACCAGAAGGACAAGTCTTCTCATACTGAAGCTTGTACTTGCCTTCTGGGGACTTGAAATACGTCTTTATAACCAGCGACTGCCCGTTGTTCCCAGATGCTGATGCTGAGGACATCATATTATTACTGGCCCCCGTGTTTATCGTCTTTTCACAAAAGAAAATCAAACGTCAATAGAGAATATACGCTAAAATTATAATCAGACCACGAAATTCAGCTGGGTTTCTCTTTCTTTATTGTTTCGTATATTTTTGGGTTCTGGGCTTATGCTGATGCTGTGTTTGCGTGTGGATCAAAGTTC
>CAIGRH010238773.1:0-13355 GCA_903798295.1 Fraxinus nigra | reverse complement strand
CCCCCCCCTCCCGCCCCGCCCCGCCCCGCCCCCCCAGAACATACACCCAACTAAGAATGGGAAAATTGAAAGAAAAGTATGAATGAGACTTTTAAATATGAAGTTTGATGTCTCTTCATGTCTACCAGGCCTGCAATCCAGAGGGAGCTGCAAAAGTTTTTGAGCTACTTAATGGAAAAACATTCCGCTTCATTGGGTGGAGCACTCTATTTGACTGTTTATCAATTTATGAGGAAAAATTCAAGCAGTCTCTTCAGAGTCCTGGGGCAATGTTACCGGAATTTCAGGAAGGAGATGCAAAGGCCCTTGTTGCATACTTGAATGTTCTACAAAAGGTGATAACTATTTTCTCTAAAATCTGGAATAAATTTGTTCTACCACTCATCACGTGCCTCTTTGAGAAAACTCTTACAAAATTCAGCGTACAGTTGTGTTTCCATAAATTTTAGTTGTGCTGGCTCTTATTATAATATTTCCTCAGATGAGTCCATGCCCAAGATCTTTGTCATTGAAATATGACTTCAATTTTTTTTATGTAGTTTGTAGTTGTTAAATTACGTAGACGAGCCCACTGAATAGCCTGATCTATTGCCTTAGCAAAATCCACGTGACAAGTGATGTGTATCAAAAGAAATCAATAATAAGAGTAAGAGTGAAATATAAGCTTATACAATTAAGAAATAGAATATCTGCTCACCTCGATGCACTCTTTTACGCTATTCCTTTTTTTCCTCCATCCATTTTTGACATTTATTTATTTACACATGTACATATAGGTATAACTTTTAGGTCTCATATAGGTAATACAGTGCTTAAACACCTGTCACTTCCCATTAAGAGCTTGTTTGGGTAAAATTATAAGTTTATTATAATTCGAAGTAAAAATCAATCTTAATTTTAACCACGCATTCACAACTTCTACCCACTTATTATCCACACATTTTGTGGGATCTATTACTCATTATAATCTATCCCAAACAAGCACTAAATATTCACATTAATATATTGATAAAAAATAATAGAACAAAGAAAGTGAAAGAGTGGTGTAGCATTAGAACTGATAAAATCTGAAAAAACTTGGTGTGGGTGTTGGTGGCCGGCTAGGAAGATGAACTGGCATGGACTGGTAGAGCCCCAGAATATGAATTCGTTGGAGACCAGGCCGATAATATTATTACGGAAAAAAAGAGTTGATATCTGAGAGAACTCATTATGGGAATTGGTTGTTTGGTGGTTATGTTCTGAGGTGTACAAGTTCTACTAGACACAAGCCTGGAGTTCTTTGACTAATAAAAATTCATTGGAGACTAGACCGGTTCTTGAGCCTGCCATTATAGCGGGTCAGTCTAGTGCTGTTTGAACCCACAAGTTTTTTTTAATAAAATCTTTTATTCACTTCTCTCATGAAAACATTCAGCTGAGATTGAAACAAATGTAATTACCTTAACTGTATAAAGAATCTGATTGGAGAAATTTGTGATCCATGGGTAGCCTTCTTTTGCATACAAGTATTTATTCATATTTAATATATAGAGTCTGAACATTTGTTGAACTGTTCCCACAATTTTAACGCTGATTCCAATCTCTGTGTGCGCACGTATATATAATTCTGGAGAATCACTCGAAAATAAAGTTATTGTTATCTTCCTTTCTAAAACTGTATTTCAACATCAATGTAAGCGTGACTGGTTTGTACATGTTCTTTCTTTGTGATACAGGTTGTGGAAAATGGAAATCCCATTGAAAGGAAGAACTGGTTTCCTGATATTGAGCCACTGTTCAAGCTCCTCAGTTATGAAAATGTGCCTCCTTATCTCAAGGTTGCGGTCTCTGAATTTTCTGCTATTCCATATTATTCCTCAGTTTTATTTTGTCCTGTTGGTTATTCATATTCTGCTGTATTTTCTGCTCTTGACCATTGCATCTGTGATTTGTAGGGTGCTTTGCGAAATGCCATAGCTACTTTTGTGCATGTGTCTCCACTTATGAAAGATGCAATTTGGAGTTACTTAGAGCAGTATGATCTACCAGTAGTTATTGGGCCTAATATTGGGAACAACGGACAACCAATGGGCACACAGGTAGGTTTGGTTGAAATCCTGTTTGGCTCAGTTGAGAAAGAATTAAATTGATATGGAGCCATAGGCTTATCTGAAAATGATTAATTTTAATATGTGATTTGTGCTACATCAGCAAGCAGGCACTTCTGGACTGGAGATTTTACTTGGTCTTTATTGGTTTCAAGCTGTCTCATTCCTCTCCTTTTTTGTTTCTTACTCAATTCTTGGATATGTATTACTTATTTATGCATTACTCGATGATTGTGTGCGGTATGATTTAACTAAAGAAGAAGCAGAGGGTTTTTTTGGGTTCTGTTATCATCAATTTTATACGTGTTTATTGTTCAATTGAAGGTTTATGACATGCAATTTGAGTTAAATGAAATTGAAGCAAGAAGAGAACAATATCCTTCAACTATATCATTTATCAATCTGCTAAATGTTCTAATTGCCGAGGAAAGGGATCTTAGCGACAGAGGACATAGGTATTGGCTGTAATTATCAATTATAATGATTTATAGTTACTTATTTTATCGTGAAATGATTTTTTTTTTAATGACAGTTATATATATATATTTTTTTGTAGATTTATTGGCATCTTCAGATTTATATATGACCATGTATTCAGCCCATTTCCACAGAGAGCCTATGCAGACCCCTGTGATAAATGGCAACTAGTTGTGGCTTGTCTGAAACATTTCCAAATGTGAGATTTGTTAATGGTTCATGTACTATAGCAGTTTTTTCTGAATTCTCCTACGGAAGTTCGATTTCTGATTTTCTTTATTTTCACTATTATAATTGCTTAGTATCCAATAGTAAATTTTGCATTAATGATAATGGTTTGAACTTTTATTTCCATTTATTATCATGTGTAGGATGCTGAGCATGTACGATGTTAGAGAAGAGGATGTCGACAATGTTGTCAATCAATCTCAGCTTTCTGGGAAGGGGCAATCTTCTCCGCATATGAATCTTCCTGCCATAGAATTAATGAAGGTATTGGCCTCCTTTTAACTATTAATATCTCATTTTTCTGTTAATGCTGTTAAGTTGCTCTCCTGCTATTATTTAATATAATCTCATCATTGTCTTGTTAAACATATTAGCAGTTATTTCCAATCTACGTAAGGTTTACATAAATCCTCTTTTGACACCATGCAAAGTGAAGCATTTCATCTGGAGAGTATGTTTAGACTCTCTTCCAACACAAAAATATTTTACTGCTACGTAGTATATGTGGTGATCAACTATACCTCCTAAATGATTTTAAGGAACTCGAATATTTTGCAAGGTTATATGGATTTTGTTACCTCTATTCTAACATGTTCTAATGGAAATGCATCCTTGTAGAAGGGGATCTTCTTTATATGTACAAAATGAAGGCCTCAAATATCTCTGTCATCCTCCTTTTACCTTATCCTAAACTCGTGCCACCTTCACATGTTAGCTTATATATTTATTTCTTATTTTATATATTTTTAGTATATATACACATCCATATTAAGATCTTGTTTTTTCGTACGTTCATCTTATGGAATATTGTTATACAAGGATTGACACTAGGATGCAATATAACTAGTATGGCCTATTGTCGTATGTGCCCAACAACGATGTACCTTGTCTTATCTTTTATATTTTTTAAGATTCTCAATTTCTCATTAGTCAGGGCAAGATCCCATTGCACTGAAGGCACGTATCCAACGTCACATGGGTTTTGTGTATCCACGATGCACGGATACTCCTACTAGGGCGTGTCAGTATTTGTCTAGTATCGTGTCATATCCCGACACTTCTTGGACACCGCTTTTTGTATATCTTTAAATAAGTGACTCTTGAGAAATATTTTAGAGACACCCTTTGGTCAACCGTTCGACATTCCATATATAGTGTCTTATATTAAAAATTATAGAAATAAAGATATAATATATGAAATTAAAAAGAATTAAATCAACTTATACGTATCCTACTTTTTCGAAAAATCACGTGTCTGTCATGTCCTGAAGTGGAGTTGGTGTATAGGTTGTTAGATTTAGAAAAAGATAGGAGTTGGAAAGGATGAGGAGCGTAGAGAACAAGCTCTTGTTCAAAGGTGCGATTCCTTTGGCTATATCTTAATATAAAGAAGAAGATCCCGCGAGCTAGCTGATAAGTCGATTAGGATTTTGGGTTCATTAGGTTCTCTAATTAATAGGGCTTCAGCTTTCTTGCTCGACGGGTCTGTGTTTGTGCAACTTAGGCTTGTGTTATTGAAGAAGTTTTTAGATCAAGTAATTCTACACGATATCACATCATGCAAAGTTCATGAGTCCACATTTTCTGCAACCCATTTTATGAAATTTTGCACGTGAAAGATTTTGATGGTTAAAAAATGTATCCACCTACATGTGAAGGAGTCAGTTGAATACAAATATATACGCGGCTTTACATAATCTAAACTTTTAGATCAAGTTATATGTAGGTAGGTACAGTTCCTTGAACTTTTGACACACAAGGGACACTGTTTCGACATGTCAAGTACATGACAAACCCTATTTTATGAATTTTGGAATTTAGCCCATGTTTGATTGCCATTATTTTGAGAAAATGGAGTTTTGAATAGTGGTTTTTTTTTTTTGCCTGGTTAAAAAGTAGGAAAAAGTTTTGGATTTACGTGCAAAAAATCTTATTGCGTAAATGTGTGGTTGAAAATGAGTATAAAAATTAAAGAGTTGAAATAATGGTTGACATTGTTGTCAAACAGGGGGCTTAGTTTAGGCCAAATTTCAATTATAAAAATGTTTGAGGTATAAAGTCAACATTGAACTTCAATTCTGCTTTTGAAGTCCGACAACTTTTCAAAATTGAGGAGTTGATTGCTGACGAATTTATCTTTTCTTTGGTGCATTAGCTGATTTATTTATTTAACAATTCGAATTTTTTGTAGGACTTCATGAGCGGTAGAACTGCTTTTCGGAACGTAATGTCAATTCTTTCACCGGGAGTCAATTTTTTAATCACTGAGCGTACGAGTCAAATTTATGGGCAACTTCTTGAAAAGGCTGTTCTCCTATCTTTGGAAATTATAATTCTTGCGATGGAAAAAGATTTAATTGTTTCTGACTTCTTGCGCCCTCTATATCAGGTATTGTCTTAATGGATTTTCTTCAAGCCTTGTTTATTTATTAGGCCTTGAAAGATAATATATGAGCCCGATTTGTGCTTCTTTCAATTTTGACAAAATCTCATATATGCGAAGATGGGTAACAATTTTAGCATTCTTCTTGAGGCTTGCTTTATAGTTTGGTTTAATATGATGTGCAAGTCTATGTTGCCTTGTGGTTGTCTGCTTAGCTTTGCTATCATGCTTCTCTATTAATAAAGTTTTTTTTTTCAGCTACGTTGAATACAGTACTGATTACCTATGCTTACAATCGCAAGCATAATGGTTAAAAACCCTTTTTGTCTTCAACAAGATTTTGAGGGTGTAGTACTTGTGATCCTTCTACCCTCACCCCAGGACAAGAAATATAAAAAAAAAATGAAAAAGAAAGGAAAGCACACCAACCTGCACCGGCCTCTGCATATGAATATTTGCACAATTGGTAGCAATAGCATCCTTAAATTCACCTTTTATTATTTTGCATGAACACAAATCCTGCATGGAGTTTAGACATATCTGCCCAAATTTTATCAAAATTTGGGTATGTTTCCATTTAATATTCTGTGTCTCAGAGATCATGAAATTGTTATTGGTTCACTTGCTGCACATTTCATCCCTTTTAAAGTGCTTTTCCCAATGCATCTTTATTCTTTCTCGTGTTCAAGTTCTCAATGTTTATTCCAATAGTCGCTTGCCAAAAGTTTCCCGAATTTCTATTTACGGTACTTTATCTCAAACTTACATATGATATTTTTTATGGGTTCTTCATTATGCAGCCTTTGGAAGTCATACTCTCCCAAGATCATAATCAAATTGTAGCTGTATTGGAATATGTCAGATATGATTTTTTGCCCCAAGTTCAGCGATGTTCAATCAAAATTTTGAGTATTCTAAGGCAACTTTCCATTATCTTCTACGTCATCCCTATCTTCTCCTATTATTGAGACATTTGGTAATAATGTTTTAAGACCATAATAATAAGATGTCGCTGGCGTGGCAGTTCTCGCATGGTTGGGCTCTCACAGTTGCTATTGAAGTGTAATGCTGCTGGGGGTCTGATTGAGGATTATGCTGCCTGCTTAGAGCTAAGATCAGAAGAAAGTCAGATTATTGAGGAGAGCAGTGAAGATCCTGGTGTTTTAATAATGCAAGTGAGTTTTTATGTTAAATATTCCTTCTAATTTGAGCCATTTTGTCGAAGATCCAACTTCTATTTAATCTAATCTTCAAATTGGGAATCACACCGAGAATCAGAAATCTAGATTTTATGACTAATGATTCTCAGAGTATGAATGAAATAGGGAGAAGCTTTGAAAATGCTCCTATAATAATATGGAATCTTCCAACTGCTATAATAATTGTGTGATACCCTGACTAGAACACATTATTTGAATTTTATTATTATTTGTATAAAATAAAGGTTCAGAGCTGTGATGTGGCTACACATTTATTGTATACATTATCCCAGTGTTATGAAAACCGGACTGGACCGGTCGGTTTAACTGGAAACTGGAAACCAGCTCAAAATTTGTCCGATTAATGCTTAAAACCACTTAATTAAAACTGGTAAATTTGCCTATTAATTGCCAACCGGATGACCCGAAATCGGTTTCTCCGTTCTGCGGGTTGATAAATGATTTAAAAGTTATATTATTTGCAACTTTTAGCCCATTACATTGAAAGCAATGAAAGGCCCAGGAAAGTTATATGTCTAATTATTAACCTACGTATTTATAGCATGCATCTTCAGTGATTTTCTAAGGAGATTCGGATGTGGGATAAAAAAAAAAAATGCATCACACTCTTGTGAATGATTTATCAATTATAAAAGTTGAATAAATTAAAATGTAGTAGCTCTAATAAAAAAAAAGGAAAATCATGTTGTTGTAAATTATTTTTCTTTTCAAATTAATTTCCGGAGATCTCATTTTAATCTTATTTCACTGACACGATAAAATACTATAAAAGTATTCAACAATTCACCATACGACAAAATAAAAATTACCCAAATTGAATCATTAATGGGTGCTTTTGTTTATATGTATTAATTCATTTGAAAAATTAACTTAAGTTTGTCAAATTTTGTGGTATATAATTTATTTATTATTATTACTGGTTCGACCCTGGTTCGATCTTTCTATCCTTGACCCTCTAGCTTTTCTGAGTCAACATCTTGGTTGGTTTTCAAAACATGGCATTATCCATTAACTAGCAGCAGGGTGGATTTGACTTGATTCTAATTCCATTACAGCAATGTAAATTTTTCCTATTGTCTAAAAGTTCTATCATTACCTGAATGCAGCTGCTCATTGATAATGTCAACAGGCCAGCTCCTAATATCACGCACTTATTGCTCAGATTTGATGTTGATAGCCCTGTAGAGCGTACAGTGCTTCAGCCAAAATTTCATTACAGGTTATATTTTAATTTTTCTTTGAAATTTTTCCGATCATTTTTGTTTCATCACAAACATATCTTTTGCTTCATTTTATTTTCGATCTACCAGATTTTCGTTCTTCACTTGTAAAAAATAACTTGGTGCTTGTTCAATCAAAATTGTAGTTGTTTGAAAGTCATTCTTGACATGTTGGATAAGCTTTCGAAGCCTGAGGTCAATGCATTGCTTCATGAATTTGGTTTTCAGGTTAAATTTTATTTACCTGTTGTCTAACTTATTAAATTATTTATAGATGAATAGTTGACTTATTGGTACATTTGTTAGCTTACATTGACTTTCTTTTGCAGCTCCTTTACGAATTATGCGTGCATCCACTGACTTCTAGTCCTACCATGGATTTGTTGGCTACAAAAAAGTACCAGTTCTTCATGAAGGTTGTTATTGCTACATCACATGATTGATCTTTGTTTATTTATTTATTTTTTAGCAGCCGTGTTTTCTCTTATAGATGATTAATCTTTACTGTTATTTTTGCTCTATCATTCAGCATCTGAGTTCAATAGGTGTTGCTCCACTGCCTAAGCGAAATAGCGGTCAAGCACTTCGTATCTGCTCTCTTCATCAGGTTTTTGTTATTTATCACTCTGTATCTCAATTTCCTCATTCTTTGTATTGGACGATCTTAGTAAGGTTTTTTGTTTGCTTGCACATGCAGTACGCATGTCTTTTCCTTTTTCTTATTTTGTTATAAATGGTTATACAACTTCAAGATGGAAGTCGATAGTTATATGGGTTATTATAATTCAAACTTTTTACTAATGTAGAAGGATAAGTGTATTATCTGAGAGATTCAGTAGAAAAATAAAAAATGATTAGTATACTAATTGAGCCAAAAGACTGGGGCCCCATTAGCGGTTTACCTGGTAGCTGGTACCCAATACCTGCATTCTTTTCTTATTGTAAATATTCTTCATGGTTCTTTGCATGTTTTTGTCAAGTCGTGCTGCACTATCTGTGAGCTTGCTTCATCTACTCTGCAATGAAACTCACAAGCTTTTGTTAGTGATTGATGTTAAACTAGATTAATTGGTTTCCAGTTGTGCTATTATAATTCTTGATATCTTCCTTATTTCAATAATAATATTATATTTTATTGTTATCCAAAATGAGAATGACGAAAAATCAGCTATTGATCGAAAGCTGTATTACTTCAAGAATTTCTTTCTTCTGAGTTTCATGTGAACAAATTAATTCTGCTTCCTGGGTTTGCCTTGAATTCAAATAAAATTATCATGACTCTTGAATGTATGTTTATGACTTTATGCAAAGTTGTAATGTCTTATTTGACATTTTGGTAATCTGAACTATAAATAGTTCTACGTCGCTGATTATCATTGATCTCTCATTAAACAGATTTTTTATGTCCACTAAATATTCACTTTCTTTACCTTTGTAGAGAGCATGGTTGTTGAAACTGTTAGCAGTAGAACTACATACTGCAGATATGATGAGCGCTCTTCATCGAGAAACGTGTCAAAATATTCTTGCTCAACTATTTGGGCAGAGCATTGCTGAATACAGAACTAACCAGGATGATTCTTTCTACGTTCCTCAAAACAACCGTGAAGTTGCCAGAATTGGTTCAATTGGCAAGATTAAGGTACCGGTTGTATCCGCTATTTAGTTGTCAATGAAGACGTTGCTAGCAACTGTGAGAAAAAAAAATTTATTTCATTATACTGGGAATAATTCATGGAAACATTTTCTTAAGGGAAATGGTTTCAAGTGAAGCTAACCTCCATTTAATTGGATAGGCATTCCAATCTTTTACGATCTCAAATTTACTTCTTTAATTCTTTATAAGAACATCAAGTTTGCAATACCAATATTTAAAATTGTTGACATTAAGATTTTAACTCGTCATCTTCAAAGACCAATTTGGTAAGATGCAGAAGCGTTGCTTCTTAATTTATGCTTAAAAATAAGTTTTATCTTTTTATAAGATTGCTTAGTTTTGGTTACATAGAAGTTCATTCACTAGATATTTTAATCAATGTCTGAATGTAGAACTTGTTAGAATTGCTCTTATATTGGTTTTTTTCATCCATCTGTGATATTTGCAAAACCTAGTTATGCACACTTCTTATTTGTTACTACTTTTCACCATCCTTTTGAAAAACTTTTATTTTATGCTCTTCCATGACCAGTGGTAACAACACTGAGTGTTTTTCTTTCAATGTAGGTGCTAGAATTGCTTGAAGTTGTCCAGTTTAAATGTCCTGATACCACACTGAAGTCTTCTCAGTCTGTATCTAATTTAAAATATTCATCTCTGGTAAGATCCACAATTTTTATGGTTTTGGTATCTAGTTTTTATAATCATTAACCCGACCCTATATGCTTTTTAGGCTGAAGATATACTTACCAACCCAGCAACCTCTGGAAAGGGTGGTGTCTATTATTTGTCAGAGCGTGGGGACCGTTTGATTGACCTAGCTTCTTTCAGGGATAAACTTTGTCAGGTGCCTTTCTGGTCTCGAGTGTTCCCCTTTTTATTTTTTTAACTTAAATCTTTAATTCTTTTGGATGCTTACCCTTTTATTCATGCCCTGTCTAACTCAATGGTATATAGATTTATGTCCATTTTTCCTCTCTACACAGAAGTGCAATTTATTTAATCCCCAGATGAGCTCCTTTACCAGTGAGGCTGAATTGAATGAAGTACGAGAAGTTATCCAGCAACTGTTGAGATGGGGATGGAAATACAACAAGAACCTAGAAGAACAGGCTGCTCAGCTTCATATGTTAACGAGTTGGTCTCAGATTGTTGAGGTCAATGTCTTTTTACTTACTTTGTCATTTTTTTTTCATTTTTCCTAGAGTGCCACCTTTGAGAGGGACGGTGAATGTTTTTGTTGTTGTGTGACTCTTTGGTTTTGTTTATACATTTATAAATTCTTGCAGCATATAGTGAAGAATAATTACGTTAGAAAACCACAGGATGTTTGTTACATCATGCCATCTATTGGGGATTAAAATTGTTAATTACCCATTAATATGTCAAACAAGCATCTTATTTGTTTCCTGTATTTGATCTATATTATTCATGTTTTTAACCTTTTCCCGTTTTAGTTATTTGATTGTTTGTTTTCATCCCTTTTCAGGTGTCTGTGTCCCAGAAAATTTCATTCCTTGATACTAGATCTGAAATATTATTTCAGTGAGTCAGACTGCCCCATTTTTCTTTCCTCAGCATATATATCATGATTGTCACTGTTAATTTATGTATGTTCAGGTTGCTAGATGCTTCCTTGAATGCTTCTGGTTCTCCAGACTGTTCCCTGAAGATGGCCCTGATATTGACACAGGTTAGGTTGATTAGTTTATTTAATATAACAGTTTATATGTTCAAGGGATTAACTTGTTATGATAAACTTTTAAGGTCGGTCTTACATGCATGGCTAAACTACGTGTCGAACGCTTCTCATTTGGAGGCTGCTTTAACTCAGAGACAGTGACGTGTCTTGACATAATTTCGACAAATCAATTATCCAATGGCTCATGCCACTCTATAATTTTCAAGCTTGTCATGGCAATTCTTAGACTTCAATCATCTGAAGCATTGCGAAGGCGGTATAGTTTTGATCAAAGTAATACCTTCTGTAATATTAATGTGCTGTAAGAAAGATAACGATTTGAACTTTCTTGTTATTATGGATGCAGCCAATATGCTCTGATGCTTAACTATTTCCATTACTGTCGGCATACACTTGATCCAGACGTTCCTCCAACGATTTTGCAGTTCTTGTCAATGGATGAGCAAGACAATGGAGATCTGGATCTCGAAAAGGTTTTACAAACTTGTAGCTAAAACTTCTTTTATTTAGACTCGTATCTTTTGACTTTAATGGTAAGTACAAGTCATCTTGTTCAGATTGACAAAGATCAGGCTGAATTGGCGCATATGAACTTTGCTATTCTAAAGAAGGAAGCTCAACAAATTCTGAACTTGGTGGGTTTCTTTTGGCGACTTTTTCTTCTACTTTGGTCCATTCTCTTGATTATTTAGTACTTCATTCTTACTTTTTGATTTATGACCATTGTTATATATTTGCAAATCTTATTGTGAATCCTTAACATTGAAATCTTGAAGTTACATTCTAGGGTTATGTGCCATAAGTTAAAAGGTCTTAGGAATACTTTTTCCTCCTGATCAGGTGACATTTCTGTACTCCAATTGCACCTAGCCAATCACGCAAGAAATTTGTCAATGTCCTATTTTCCAACACTACAATGTTTAACCTAATATTTGAAAACAGAAAATTGTAACCACAGCATTGTGTCATGCACAATATGCTCTGTCGAATTTAAGACTTGTAATTCCTCAGCTATCCTTATATGTTGTTTAATAACCCTTTCTCTTTTGTTTGAATTTAGGTCATAAAGGATGCCACTCGAGGCAGTGAATCTGCAAAAACTATGTCCCTATATGTTTTAGATGCATTGATTTGCATTGATCATGAGAAGTTTTTTCTGAGCCAACTTCAAAGTAGAGGTTTCTTGAGAGCCTGCTTCCTGAACATCAGCACCTTTGCATATGAGGTATATGACCCTTACCCCTGCAATTTTCTGAAAACTGCTCAATTTTATTATGTAGCCATTATTTTTGAAATGCTGCTACCTTTGTTGTTGCCATCTTGACTAGATAGCACCTTATCGATGGTTTGATGAATTGTGTACCACTACTTAGCATTGATTAAAGCTGACCACCTTCAGGACTTTACATGCTCCAGTTTAATTTTTTAATGGATGTTGTATTTGTTTACAAGTCAAATCAAGAGAAAAAAAAACTCTTGGTTTGTGAGAACATAAACTCTTTTAACTTATCTATGCTATCGGCTATTTATTCTTTAGTCCTATCAGATCACATTAAAAAGATTCAAAAGAATGTTCCATTGATCTTCAATATATCAGACCAAATGGTATTATCAAATTCAAGTTGTGGTGCATTTTATATCCAAGCTTATTATACTTGATATTGTTGTATAAAATAAGTTTGATCAGATTGATCTTTGAATTCTTCCAATATCTACTTATCTCCATTCATCAAAATAAGTTGTTGATCTCTTCATTATTCCAACTATTTTCTCCACATAAACATATAAATGAACTATACACATTTTGCTTTATGCTGCGACTTAAATAATTAGGCTATGGACATGTATGTTAAAATTTTTTTTTTGTATGTTCCGTAATGGTGGACAGGAAGAGTCAGGTATCTCCTATGTTACACACTTTTCTCGTATGTTATCCATCATATGGTCTGTACTGTCAGTACTTTTCTGGTTGGATCTGATGAACTACTCTCCCTAATTAAGCCCCTGTTTGACAACTATTAAAATGAATTATTTAGGGAAAATGAGTTTTGGAATAGTGATTTTTTAGAGAATGTCTGGTTAAAAAGAAGGAAAATTTTTATGGTTTATGCGCAAAATATGTTATTGTGAAAATGTGCGGTTGAAAATGAGTTAGAAAAAAAGAATTCTGTTTCAAAGATTGTCAAACAGGGGCTAAATTGCTTTCTTGTATAACAACATCAATCATCACATTTCATAGCTTTTCAATTCAATGAATTTTAATGATCTTGACATAACCAAATGATTTCATTCATAATAGATCAACACGTTAGGCAAGATTTTGTCTGGTACTTAAATTTTTTTTATTTTATTTTATATGTAATCACGTTATATTATAA
>CAIGRH010238747.1:0-14009 GCA_903798295.1 Fraxinus nigra | reverse complement strand
TATTACTTAATGCATTTAGCGAAGTTATTACTTTAGTCCATTGGCCCAAGTCGGGATCGAAAGAAATTATTATATAATCGTGGTTATTACTTTATCGAACATTACTTTATCGAGGTTTAACTGTATTCTCGACAAGAAACATGTGATCGTCTCTTCATTCCATTAAACACTGCAAAAACAAAATCATAATTCGTATTTAATGTCACTTCTTCAGCAACCTCCCATTTTTTAGGGGGCCTTTTTATTTATGGCATTTTTGTTGGAGACATCTCATTTTCAAGGGGTCTACTTATTCAATGCAACTTCTTCAGCTTTTACCTCTTTTTTAAGGATCCTCATATTCATGACCTCTTTGTTGAATACCTTCCCCTTTGAGGGGGTCTACTTATTCAAAACCAATTCTTCAGCGACTCTTCCTTTTTAGGGGTTCTTCTTATCAATGGCCTCTTCGTTGAAGACCTCCTCCTTTCAGGAGGTCTACTTACTCAAGAGCACTTCTTCAGCGATTTTCCCTTTTCAGGGTATCTTCTTATTCATGATCTCTTTGTTGGAGACCTCCCTCTTTCAGGGGTTCTACTTATTCAAGGCCATTTCTTTAGCTCATTTTCCCTTTTCAGGGAGTCTTCTTATTCACATCCTCTTCCTTGGAGGCCTTTCCCTTACAGAGATACTAATTATTCAAGGCTACTTCTTCAGCGGCCATCCCATTTTTAGGAGCTCTTCTCATTCATGACCTCTTCATTGGAAACCCCCTTTGAGGGGGTCCTATTTTTAAGGTCTATTTGTTGGTGACCTCCTTTTTCAAGCGATTTTCTTCTCCATGACCTCTTCATTGGAGATCTCCCCACTTTCAAAGGGTCTACTTTTTTAAGGCCACTTCTTCAATGACCTTTTCCTTTTTAGAGGGGTCTTTTTATTCATGGCTTCTTCGTTCGAGACCTCCCCTTTTTCGGGGTTCTACATATTCAAGGCTACTTATTTAACAGTTTCGCCCTTTTCAGAGAGTATTCTTATTCATCGCCTCTTCGTTGGAAACATCCCCATTTCAAAGGGTCTACTTCTTTAAAGCCACTTCTTGAATGATCTTCTCCCTTTTAGGGAGATTTCTTATTCATCGTTGGAGACCTCCCCCTTCAGGGAGTTTACTTATTCATGGCTGCTTCTTTAGCGACCTCTCCCTTTTCTGGGAGTCTTTTTATTCATGATCGCTTTGTTTGAGACCTCTTCCTTTCAAGGGGTCTACTTATTCATGACCACTTCTTTAGCGGCCTCCCTCTTTTCATGGGGTCTTTCTCACCGTTTGAATTCATTTTTTTTAAAAGGTGGGGGTCTTACAAATGGATTTCTATCTCAATATATTCATTTTTTTAAAGAAATATCAACAATCCAAGCACTGATGTCAACTCCAAATCTCTTTCTTGGAGCTTTCGCTTGTTTTTTTTCACGAACAAATCATTTTCAAGGGGAAAACCAAATAAATATTTCGGTAATATTTTTCTACGGGATTGTCTGTGGTTGTAGTGGCTCATTTCATAGACGACGCTAATCTGTTGACCCCTTTTTTGTAATGGTTACGTGGATAGCAGATGTTGAGTCCATTCGCGTCCACACAAACAAATTCCAACATGTTTTAACCGAAAATTCAGACTAGAAAGGATGACGTTTATGGACATGAAAGATGCTTTAAGACTGGAGACAAAGATGTTCAAACACCGACAATATAATAAAAAATGATTGTATATAAACAAACAATCATAAACAACTCAACCAAAGTAAAAGTAATCTAAAATCAAGCAAATAAATATGGAATAAGCAAGAGAGATGATTGAGTGTGGTTTCAAGTGTAAAGTGTTGCATTATTCTTCAAATGGCATAAGTTGTGAGCTTTTATAGAGTTCGGCCGATATTGTGGTTTTTGAATAAGAACCATGTGACCTCATCTCTCAGGCCGAAGCATTACATCACTCAGTCTATTATGCATTAAATATATTGACAACGGGTTAGCCACCCTACGTCATAGGCTGACAATCCTGACATTCATTATTATAAACGTTACATTAATCATTCCTAAAGATTGCCTATAGATCCTCTAAAAGACCGCAAGAGTTTTAGCCTAAGGGAGTTTCGACTAAAGAGAGCTTCGTATTGGATGTCTTCGATGTGTAGAGCTTTGACTTCTTCTTTAACTTCTTGTGAAGTACTTCGACTTCAGAGCTTCAACCACTTAAATAGTTCTTCGGCTCAGGGCTTCATCCATTTGCCTACATTTCGATTTTAGGGATTCAACCACTTACATAGTGCTTCGATTTCTTCTATAACCTCGGTTTTGAAGTGTGGGCGTCTTCGTGAGTCTCGATTTTGAGGCTTAACAGTCTCATTAAAAAAAGTTGGTAAACTAATCAAAATAGAAATGTATGAGCACCTTTTGTTTTATAGTAAATATTATACACATATGTGAATAGTTTGATAACCCTCCATTTGATGCTTGTTAATTAATTAGATCAATTACATGTTTGGCCAAGTTTTATAGTAAGTTAATTTAAACTTATTTTTTAAAGTAAAATTTGTTTCCACGCATGCTTGGTTATATTAATTTTTTTTTTTCCGTCTTTACAAATAGGGGTGGGCATTTTTTTCTCGAAATCGGTGGAACCAGATTGGATCCAAATAGAACCGATTGGTTTGACTCCGATTTTCCTACTAAATGGATCGATTTGGGATGATACATTGAGAACCGATTGATTTCGGTCCTGTTCTTGGTATTGTTTTGAAAATCAATAGTGAATTCGTTTATCCCAAATTTATCTTTTTGCTTGCACCATGATGCGCTATATCTTTGAATACTAGATTTCAAAATTATCTCATATTAAAATTTTATTTTTCATGCTTTTTCTTCTTTCCTTTAATGGGTAATCGAAATTCAAGTTTAAATAATTTTATAAATATTTTACAAATTCATTGCCTTAATGTAACACCTTATAAAAAAATATATTTTTAATTCAACATTTCATAAGAATTCAATTTTCTTGTTGTTTTCAAAGTGACTGATTCTTGAGAATTACTAAAAATAATTAGTCCATTGTTATATGAATTTTTTAAGAAAATAATTTTCGATCGAGATTTTACTGTTTATAATGTATTTAATAGTTTATCATTTTTTCGCTTTTATATGTTGATCTTGAGTTTTGAAGTGGATTTTTGTTCATTGTCTTATTTAATTAATTTTTTTGTACTATTAGATTACAAGAATGACAAATGATTTCATATTCTGTTTTTATTTATTTTCAATTTGACAAGCAATTTCATACTTTGTTTTTATAACTTTTTTAATATAAAGATTTGGTTCCATTCCTAAGATTCTCATCTAGAACCGGATCGGACCGGACCGAATCGAACCACAACCACTCCTATTTACAAACTTATTTGTTTTAAAATTTAATTATTTACTTATAAGAAAACTTGCGTATAACTAATTTCTTTTAAGATTAGCCAAACATAAACCAAACTGCAGCTTAATTAGATTGAATTGAAATATATGGTGATGGAAGGCAGATATCAATATATGCTTCAGTTAGAAATTATAATCACTAGTTATTGTTGGGAATAAAATAACATGTATTATTAAATTAAAAATTGAAGAATATAGCATAGTTCTTAGAAAGTCATCTCTTGCAAGTGAACGTTTGTATAATTCTTCTTGAACAGTACTATGCAACGCCGGTTTAACAGACGATGAACCCAAATAACTCATTGTTTACCGAAGCTTAGAAACATTTTGATTCATCGAACAATGAATCAGTAGAGTATAGTGTCACGTAAAGGGATGATGATATCTAACATTATTCTTTTTAGAAAATCCTTTCTATGTTTAACTTTTTTCCTCTCTCCTCCTTTTCCCTTTTCTTTTCCTGAAAGAAAATTACAAAAATTGGAGATCATTTGCACGAAAAAGGTAGATGAGTTGAGTTAAAATTAAACTACATTTTTTTGTGTAAAAGAGCATAGAAAACTTGATTGGATAATCAAGATAAATTCTAAAACACGGAAGAAATCGATTGACTTATCAAATTATCTTACAAACACTAAAAAGGATTCAACAAAATGGAGTTATGTGAAGATCAACTATTCTCAAGTTTTATAACCAATTATTAGATTAGGACAAATCTCTCTCCACCCCACCCCACATGCACACAGAATGTGTTGTTGCTTTAGTGCAGAAGAAAATATATGAACATAGGTAAAAAAATAAATTGAAGAAGAAACAAAAACCAGGTAGATGGCTCCATTGAAATTAAAATGTATGTACAAACAAGACTTGGCTATGAATGGTATGTTGGGTAAGGAAGATAATTAGAAAGCACGAGACAATATTAAGAAACAAAAAGTTAAAATCTTCTTCATTACACTATAAAGTCGAATCCAGTGCTGCATACTAAATATACATACAAAACAAATTGTTATACCTTATTCCAACCAAAGATGGGAGGCATCCCTTAACTTGCTTACTAATAACAAGATTTTGCTGCTGAGCTTGTATATTTCTTTGAAGAAGAAGACGACGACATATCACCCGACCTTTTCCTTAGCATTTGTCTCATCCCATCTGCAACTCGAATTGCTGGATTCGACTTATATTTACGACAAAATGACATGTGAGCCTTGACAGCTTCTTCCATTACAAATTCTTTATTCCCTCTGTTAACTTCATCTCTTACAGCTTCTGAACACAAACCACATAGCCATTTACCATTAAATTTTGCCTTCACTTCACTTATATATTCCTGTGTGCAATCTTCTTTCAATCCACAACACTCACACTTAACCATTTCAACATCCATTTCTCTCTTAATTTTCTGCTCCAAAACTAAAGAAAATTTATGGGTTTTTGTTTTTTTACCATGAATTAGGACTTGGGAGAGAAAAAAGTAGCAGGAGGGAGAGGAAAAAGGAGAGAACTTATAGTAGGGAAAACTGCCATAAATTGCTCCATGTTCTAAGGGACACTGGGCATTGGAATATGAGAAGATGTGGGCAGGGCCCCTCTAATGTGTGGACCACTTTGGCAATTAAATTTTTTACCTTTCTGGGGGAAACTTTTCATGGCTGATTGACGGTTACTTTACTTTCGGTTGACACGGTTTAAGGCTTTTATATGCATTTTTCGACTCCATGCATGTTTTGACCTCTCGACTTTGGATTCTTGTAGATTAACCTCAGCATATTGGGTCAATATCATGAAAATCACAGCCATACTTGGTTGATTTTTTTGTTTGAAAAATGATAATATTAGTAATTAATTATTTTTTGGGTAACATGATAGATTGTTAAGTATTGGACCAATATCTTATGTAGTAAATACATGATAAGATAGGGATGTAACTACAAAAACTAAGAGACAAATGTGATTTGATAGAGCATGACTAATGACACTCCGATGAACACCAATTAAGAATTCAAGCATAGCTAGTGCGCAGGTATTGATATATTCCATCAAAAGAAAACTCGAGACTGACAAAAACACCTCAATAGAATTTCTAACATGACGATTAAGTCAATGGTTAGGTCCATCAACAATCCTCATCTTTCACTTGCTTTCAAGTCTTATTGCTATCTATTTTCTCAAGTCATTTATGAGTACAAAACTATAACCTTGTGACCCTTTTACTACTAGTAAATAAAGAGTAAAATCAGACTCGAAGTCACAAGAGATGAATTGGGAGATCCATTACATTATCCCTATTTGATTTAACTAAAAATCAAATTTTAAGTAGATTTTGATAAAAGTTAAAAAAAGCACGCAGTTTAAAAGTTATTAAGTTGCAGTTCTCATAAAATATATAATAAAAAATGAATTGAGAAAAAGGATTTTTAGAAAATGGGGACGAAATTAAGGTTTTCTGTATAGGCCATTTATGGAACATTAAATTCATATGTTTTCAACAGATGGGGGTCGCGTTGCGCACAATATGAATATCTGTCAATGCCCATAGTTTTTTTAAATTGTAACAAATTCCCTGTCTTATGGCACACAGATATGTGAACGTCTTACATTTGTCTACATTAGGAATTCTTTTAAAGAACTCGACTGATACGTTTGAGTTTGTTTGGCAGGACTCTGAAAAAATCAAAAATTGTTTATGGGATTATGAAACGTTTCTGAATATATTTGGATATTTTTTTTTTAAAAGTCTTATATCGAATAACTTCAGAGAAAGTTGATCTAATATACATTTTTCAAGAACCCTTTTACAGGAAGTAGAAGCAAAATCAGAATTTCTGCCAAACGAGCTCTTAGCATAATAATTAAAAAAAAAAAAAAATCAAGTATTGCACCCTATAGAAAATTTGTTGCAATTATTACTTCCATCATTAAATCATAATTAAGCCTAAATTGCAAAATACCTATCATTACGTCGTAAATTTGCCATTAGAAGTTCTAAATAATTCACATTTTTATATTATTATTTTTTTCTCACGAAAAATTATATACTCATTCAAACCATACATGACTGAACGTCTCAACCCCTTCGATTTTATCTTCATCTTCATCTTCTTCTTCTTCCTTTTTTTTTTGTTCAAAAGTGTCTTCTTCCTTTGAGTTCATTGCTTTTTTCCCCGCCTAGTTTATCACTTTTTCTCTCTAAGTCGGAAATTATAACATAAAAAAGGCACGAAAAGAATACGAATAAATATGAATTAATTTTCTGTCTATAAATTACAAAAATAATAACTCCATTTGTAGAGTCGCAAAGAATTGCGACATATAATCTTTTAAAACTATTCAAACCTTCCTAATCTTTTCTTCGCTCTCACGTAATGTTGATAACTTTTTAACACCATATATTTTGTAACATTCGATTATTAATCATGGCGTTCTTAGATTTTTCAAATTATAGTACTATTATGGTTGGTTTAGGTAACGTCCTAATGATACAAGGTTACTTTCACTTGTGCACGTTGACTTGATTGGGCATGACTTATTGGACAAACTTAATTATTAGATCAGTGTTACATTTTATGCTAGTAATCAACAAAAGAAGAAAGGGTGTCATTTTCACAAATAAAATTAGTGTAGTTTACTTATGAATTATCTATGTGAAACGTTTTAAATGGTGCGTTTGGCCCTGATTAAACATAGATGATTAGAGTAAATGAATGACTTATACGTAAGCCTATGTTCGGTTTGTTTTTATTAACTGTTTAAAAATATTCAAGTCATTTTTATCTATCGATGAATCCAAAAGTATACCACTCATTTTTATTTACTTATTATTTAAATCGATTATAAATACTTCCCAAACATGCTCATGAAGTCTTCCTATATAACACAGTTTAACTATACTTTTGAGAAAAAAAATACTCAAATTAAATTGAACTTTAAGTTAGATTACTTGTATCAAAGAAACAAGTAACAAAAGCTTGACAAATAGCTCTCTTGTAGCTAGCCCACAACAATTGAATACTTACAAGTAACAAATGCTTGACAAATAGCTCCCTTGTAGCTAGCCCACAACAATTGAATACTTTGGAAAAGAAATCTCACGTGCATATTAATTTGTACTTCTGAATAGACATTGAAATTTATACATTTCGATGTGTAAATGCAAAATTAAAAATTGTAATTAACCAGCAACAAGTCACTAATTAATTATCTCTAGATGATTAGGCATATAGTCCAATTACCATATGTTTGAATACAGTAGAATATGAAAACAGTAAATAAAGTAGTAAAAAACATGTGGAATGTTCACGGAAAAACCTCAACTGGGTAAAAATTTAAAGCATTTTGTCAATCAAATCTACTATAAACGATTGAACTTATAGTCCTTCAGACAAGACGATGACACAAACTTTCTGACATCCTGACTGAAGTTAATATAGTCTTCTTGGATTGTGTGCCTCGCAATAATTCCTGACTGAGATTCTGACAGCCCTCTTGGATTGCGTGCACCTACACCAACTCCTGAATGCTATCTGATAGCTCTCCTGGATTGCACGCTCATGTACTAACTCCTTGACTGCAATATCAAAGCTCTCCTAGATTCTCTAATCCTTGACTTCGTGGATTCATCTATCTCATATTGATCTTGAAGAACTCCGTGTTCCACAATAAACTTGGTATTTTTTGGATTAATTGGAACTGATGTTTTCTCTGCCAAATATAATCAAATCAATGAAGGTTAAAGTCTCTCAATGAATTGGAAGATAAAAAGATGAAGTTCTCAAGTTTTCTCTATGTTTCAGCCTTTGAATTTACGTTATGTGGCGTTCTGGTATTTATATGATAGGGTTAGGGTTGAATGGACCAGATAAAAAGTCTTGAAATCACGATTAGAAAATTCACGGCTAACCCTGTCGCTTGAGCGAAAATTCAACGACAGTCGAGCAATGGCTTGTCGCTCAAGTGAGGACTCAACGACAGTCTGGCGAAAATATTTCTATTTCTGTCATTCGAGCGAAGTCCCGACGATAGTCTAGTGAAATTGCGACGTCATTTTTTTGTCCTCTTTTGAAGGTCGAACCCTAGAACCTATTGAGTTATGAAAATCACAACCTACTTCTTGACTTTTATAACCTATCCAATTTAGNCCAGATAAAAAGTCTTGAAATCACAATTAGAAAATTCACGGCTAACCCTGTCGCTTGAGCGAAAATTCAACGACAGTCGAGCAATGGCTTGTCGCTCAAGTGAGGACTCAACGACAGTCTGGCGAAAATATTTCTATTTCTGTCATTCGAGCGAAGTCCCGACGATAGTCTAGTGAAATTGCGACGTCATTTTTTTGTCCTCTTTTGAAGGTCGAACCCTAGAACCTATTGAGTTATGAAAATCACAACCTACTTCTTGACTTTTATAACCTATCCAATTTAGTCTCTTTTGTTCATATACTTGCATTACATTATAAACTATTAGAACCTAATCAGCTCCCCCTTTAGCATTCTATAACAAAAGTACAATCTAAAGTCAAGGTAGTAGTGAAAAAAAATTACGTAATCAATGACTGACACTACCAGCACTAACTGTCTTGATTGAATTCTATTTTTCCTTTATCAAAATTTGTTTCCTAAAATAGACAACTCAAATATCCAGTGTAAAATGTATGTGAAACAATAATAAGTGTAAAAGCAGTTCAAGCAGTTAATCCAAACATTTATAACACATAAACACATCATTTCAGTTTCATATCATAAACTAAATTAAGATGTAATATCAATGCAACTCAACATACCAAAACGAAACATTGATACTACCAAACATCAAAACATAATCTAGGAATACTGGAATTATCATTTAATTAAAGTTTTTAGATACATCATATTAAGTAAAAAAATCACATACAATAAACTACTCCCTCTTTTTGTCAAAAAATGACAAGGGACTAAGAATAACATATAATAACGCAAAAATACAGTTGTCAGCATGCAAGTATAAGCAATGAATAGTAACCGTTCACACATTCGTAACTCAAGTTAGCACAGAGTAAATTGTTTAAATTACCCATATGTGTAAAGTGTTACTAGTACTTTGGAAGTAGGATTCCAAAGCTTAATTTTGTGAGAAATGACACACTAAACATCACTGCCAATAAAGTTATTCCCCTACTTATAAAAGTCAAACCATTTAAAGCACATTAGAACTTATATAGAAAAGCTCATTTTGTATGGAAAGTTCTTTTCTCCCCTTAAATTTGAGCAAATTTTTATTTCATAACATTCAATATTCGAAGCTCATTATTTTTTTTTATCTTAAGTGCATGCTTTTCTTAATTAAGCGAATAAAATGACCCTTATAGCGAGTTTTAGGCCAATTAACCCAAGTTAACTGATCATAGGCACCATGTTATGAGAAATCCAACCTGCATAATTGCTCGAGTCAAATAGACTCCGAAGAAGAGCATAAGATAATGAGCTCTTTTTTTATTACCAGGGATAAACTTGAGCTTAGGTCTAATTAATAAAGTCAATTTATATTCAAAGTCACCTTACTAACAAGTGATTGTCATCCTAAATCTCACACACACGATAGAGTCTTACTAACAATATCATAGTGTGTGCAGTGCAGATGGTACATGAAAACATCTATACTAAGTACTCTATAAATAACTTAAGCCAACAATGGAAATTATGTTACAGCTCATCGATTACCTCATGTTTGATCACAAAAAATAAGTTCGAGTATATTATATATTATGCTGTAAAAAGAATTTCCTACATTTTTATTTTTCAATATTCTATTTTTTTAATTGAAAGTATAAATGCACTAAGTACATAAAAAAATATCAAACACCCAAAAAATAAAAAATAAAAAAAATGCACGGTTTTCGTTATAGAAAATAAATAAACAAATATGATACATACATAAATCAATGTTAGACAATGAGAAAATACGAGTATGCACCAATAATACCTAATCAATGAGGTATACAAACACTAAATATAGTCGTCCTAAGATATTCAAATCTCAGACCATCTAATGGTTTGATAAATATGTCAGCTAATTGCTTCTCTGTAGAGATATGCTCAAGGGTTACAATACGTGTCTCTACAAGCTCACGAATAAAATAATGTCGTATATTAATATGTTTGGTTCGAGAGTGTTGAACGGGATTTTTGGAAATGTTAATGGCACTAGTGTTATCATAGAACACAGTCATAGTATCCTGTTTAATTCCATAATCACTCAACATCTGCTCCATCCAAAACAGTTGAGTGCAACAACTTCCTGCAGCTATATATTCGACATTTTCCGCAGACTTATCCAAGCGACAAGATTAACACCAATATAAAAACAGCCTCCAGAAGTACTTTTTCTATCATCGGCATTTCTGCCCAATCGACATCGGAATAGCTAGCAAGATCAAGATTAGAGTCCTGAGAATACAGGATCCCATAATCAACGGTTCAATTTACATATCTAATGATACATCACACGGCGCTCAGATGGAATTCCTTGAGATAAGCTTGAAAACACGCACAAACCAAAGGCTATGTTGGGTCTACTAGTAGTGAGATAAAGTAAACCACCTATCATACTTCGGTACATCGTCTGATCAACACTCTTACCTGTAGGATCATGACCTAACTTGAAACTAGTGCACATGGGGGTACTAGTGCGTATCTTGCTGTCTAGTCCAGAATGCTTGACAAGTTTTTTTCATACTTCGATTGAGATATGAACATCCCATCATCAGTTCGTTTAACTTGGAGACCTAGAAAGTAATCTAATTCTCCAACTATACTCATCTCAAATTCTTATTTCATGTATTCAGTGAAATCATGAGCAAGAGAATCAATAGGAGAACAAAAAATGATGTCATCGACATAAATTTGAGCAATAGTGATGGTTTCCTTAGTATGTCTGATGAATAAGGTTTTATCTGCACCACCTCTTGCAAAATCATGTTCCATGAGATATGTAGTAAGTCTATCATACCAAGTTCTAAGAGTTTGTTTAAGACCATATAAAGCTTTTTTCAATTTATAGACATAATGTGGAAACTTTGGATCAATAGATTACTTCGTTTGTTCAACATAAGCCTCCTCTTGAAGTATTCCATTCAAGAAGACGCTCTTGACGTCCATTTGAATAATTTGAATCCTAAAGTGTAAGCAACAACCAAAGGAATTCTAATGGATTCAAGTTGAGCTACTAGTGCAAATGTTTCATCAAAATCAACTTATTCAACCTGAGTATATCATTGGGCAACTAACCTAACCTTATTTCTAATTATGGTAACTTGATCATTAGTTTTATTCTTAAATATCCACTTAATACCTATAACATTACAATTGTTAGACCGGGAACTAAATGTCATACGTTGTTTCTCACAAATTGATTTAGCTCCTGATGCATTGCATTTACCCAATATTCATCCCTAAGGGCATCTTCGAATTTCTTAGGCTCTATTTGAGACACATAACTAGCATATGTCAGGTTGTTAAAAACCCTCTTACGAAGTTTTATCCCTTCATCTAAATCTCCTATAATATTCACTTTAAGATTATTAGTCTTAACTCTGGACGAAGGTTCTTTAGGGGGTTTAGTTTTATCATCAGGTGAGGATCCCTTATTAGGTGTATCTAAACCATTAAAAGTGTGTGAGGGATCGGGAATTGAAGTTTCTTTAGGTTCAGTTACCATGACATGATCAACACTCAAGTGTTCCAACTCTATCCAATCTCATCCAATCTCCCACTCACTATAGGCATCATCTACCACTACATTGATGGACTCCATCACAACCTGTGTACGAGAATTGTATACTCGATAGGCTCAACTATTTCTGGAGTATCCTAGGAAAATTCTCTCATCACTTTTAGAATCAAACTTGCCCAAATTCTCTCTATCTCTCAGAATATAAAGCTTACTACCAACACATGAAAGTACTTAACAGTAAGCTGTTTACCTTTCCAGATCTCATATGGTGTCATATTAGTTTTAGGTCTAAGATAAATCATGTTTACTATGTGACACACTGTGTGTGATGGCTTCACCCCAAAAATGCATAACTAGTCCCTTACCATAAATCATGACTCTAGTCATTTCTTAAAGCACGCGCTTTTTTCTTTCAACTATCCCATTTTGTTGTGGAGTGATTGGCAAGGAGAATTCATTCTAGATTCCATCATCTAGACAACAATTCTCAAGATAAGAGTTTTCAAACTTTTTTCCATGATCACTACGAATTTCCGATATGGTAAAGTCTTTTTCATTTCTAAGCCTTTTGCACAATGATATGACAAGACTGAACATCTTATATTTTTCTCTTAATAGCTTAATCCAAGTATATCGAGAGAAATCGTCAATCACAACCAAGATATAGTGTTTACCACCAAGACCCTCAGTCCTAGATTGTCCCATTAAGTCTATATGGGGTAATTCAAGCGGCTTGTCTGTCAAGATTTTAGAAGTTTGTTTATGAGTTACCCTAAACTGTTTACCTTGTTGACACGAACCACATAGAGTGTTATCAATATTTTCATGTTTTGGTAAACCATTAACAAGTTCCTTCTTGACGAGCTTAGACAAACTCTTTTTGTTCATATGACCAAGGCATTGATGCCACAGTTCAGTTACATCAATCTTGGCACTATTGCACACGTAGTTGAAATTATGAAGAAATCCATAACAACTGTTTGAAGTTCTTACACATTTGAGGACAACATTACTAGTAGAATCATACGAAGTACACATTTTCTGGACAAAAACAGCATCGCATATGTAACGAATGCTTAATAGGTTAGATTTTAACCCTTTCACATAATGCACATCAGAGATAGCAGGTAATCTATATATATTAAAGATACATTTACCTAGGATAGGTGTAGTAGTCCCATCTCCAAAATTAACCAGACCTCCATTCCAATCATCGAGAAAATGGAACAAGGCTTTATTACCACACATATGTCTAGAACAAGCACTATCAAGATACCACATAGAATTATTTTGAGCTTTAAGAACAACGTGGGCAACACAACAATTCAACTGTTCATTACACCTAGGAAGATCATTTTTCTTAACCCAAACCTTCTTAGTAGTAGAAGTGATTATGGTTAACTGATTCATCATCTCAGTCAAGTGATTAACCTGATTGGAGAGGAAATTAACCTTACTCGAGATATCCTGACCTTTACTTCTAGCCGTGAATTTACGACACTTAGGTTTTGTGTGTCCCAGTGCACCACAATGGTGGCAGGTGAGAATAAACCTATATTCAAACTAACGCGGAAGTTGTCATTGATTTATAAGACGATTGATCCTGTGCTTTCTAGTAGGTTTCGATCCTAAGACATTCTTGCCCTTGGGTTCAGGATTAACAATATTTCGAACTTTGTAGGTGGTTGAGACGAACATAGTCTTGGATGTACTAGCAGTAGTATTACCATTTTGAATATAACCCAGACCATGCCTATTTCCAACACGCTTGTTCATCCCTAACATATTATCGAGTTTCTGCGTACCACTCATAAAGGAACAAAGATGTGTGTTAGATTTTTCAAGATCACTT
>CAIGRH010238710.1:0-20260 GCA_903798295.1 Fraxinus nigra | reverse complement strand
CCTTGTTGACTGGAGATCCCAAAACTTTACCTGCTCTTAATGATGATATAGAAGGGCAAAAAATCCAAGAACTTGATGTATTTGATTACTCCAAATGAGCACGGTGGCTTAGAGCCTCTTTTTTAGGTGCAAATGATGGCTTACTATCGACTTCAGTGTTGATGATCAGAATTGGGGCTGTTCGGAAGGATGCCTAGACGATGATCCTCACTCGAATGGCTGGTTTGGGGGCCGGAGCTTGTAGCATGGCAATTGGGGAATTCATGTCGGTATACTCACAATATGACATAGAAGTGGCTCAATCCAAGAGAAAAAATAGGGCTAAAAGTGTTGAAAAAATTGTAACGGATCTGGCCAAGAAAGAGAATTTGCCGAACCCTTTCCAAGCAGTGTACCATCGGCCTTTGCTTTCCCGATAGGCTCATCGGTGCATTTGCTGGCGACAGCGTTCATAAGTGACTACAATGTGAGGTTACGGGTGGTGGTCGTCGCCATGGGCATTGCACTTTTAGGGTTTCGTAGAGTGGAGCTTTTTTAGGGAGGGAGCCTATTGTGAGATCTTCCTTAAGGGTGTTAATTGGAGGGTGGTTGGCCATCAGAACCAGTTTTGGTCTCACTAAATTGATCGGTTCAACTGGACTATATCAAAAGTCAAACACAATTTTAAAAATTCCATGAAGTATTGTTTAATATTACGTATCAAGTATGTCTCAAGTGCTTATGTGATTTCCTTGAATTTTCCTTCACTTTATGGTTTGATGTATCTTCCTTTTCACATTTCAATTTCTCGTACAAAGTGTAAGGAGAATGAAGGTTTGCTTCTTTTCATTTGTATACTTTCCCCTCACTCCCTTATAAACTTTATGCACGAGCAAGCAAAGGAATCATAGAAAAGTTATTAATCATTTATGTGGATAAACCAGTTATTTAATACTAATCTTAATATAATTTGCCCTTTCAACCATTCACGACAACATTTTCAATTAAAATTTGTGGTTGAGGTAGAGAAACTTGATAGGTGTATTTTATACACTTATTCAAGTTTTAAAATATGGACATTTCATAATTTTTTTTAATGAACTTATAGTCTAATTTATTATGTAATATGTTATTAGGTGAAACTTGATGGATGGAAGTGAAATTGAAATAAATAAGCGAAAAATTAGAGGAAAAAAAAGACAAAATTCAAAGTTTGGAAACTAAAGTGTAAATACTAAGAAGTCATGTCAGACCTCATGATGAAGATTCGGGAATCCTACCAGTTAATTGGATGCAACTAAAAGTTAAAACGGAGTGAAATATGATCAAAATATTTTCACAAATTAATTTTCAATCGCACAAGTATGTTCCAGATTTTTAGCCTGAGATTGAGACATCTTTTTGACCTAGTAAATGTTTGAATTGAAAAATTATATTTCTAATAAAGTTATAGCTCTTTGAGTTATCTTTATAACTCAGTTGGAATTGTCTAAATCGGTTATTGGGAGAGAAAGTTATGATAAAAAAATACTAAAAAAAGTGCAGTTGAGAGGTGGTGCTGCAAAACCTAAAATTCTAACAGAAAGGCGCCACCCATAAAATGACGCGGTGCTGCTAAACAACGACTTCATGGGTAGCCACTATTACCAAAAAAAGGTATCCCTGGATGCCATTCCTAGCGGGTATAGTTGCTTCGGAAGACATTAACTCGTCGGCGTATTCACTGGAAAAATAATGAAGGTGAACAAAGAAAAGAAAAATGGGCAGAGACTTCATTGAGAGATTGCTATAAGTAATGGACATAAATCATTTTTCTTCATTTATGTTACATTAAGCTGTAAATGACAAAACTAAAAAATTAACTTAAGTTTCATGAATCACACTTCCTCGTTTTCGTAAGGTTAAGTTCAATATGAGAAGATCGAATAGGTGCATGTCGAGTACGGACATAAATTATTTTGTCATTTCGTGTTGTTAGGCAGTACAAAAACAAAGTAATAAATGGACAATAATAAAGCAATAAACATCCCAAAAAAGCCTAAAAATGAAGATGAAAAGAGTTATATCCTTAAATGAATGGAAAATCATGTGTATACGGCTAAAGAAATTAATAGATGGGAAGAATTTACAAGTCAGGCATTAAGTATAGACAATTCAATTTCCAGGGTTAAAGTTTCAAAATTCAAAACTCGGGTACTAATTAATTAAATATAATTTATTAATTAAATATATTAAGATCTCTATTATACAATTAATTATCACATATGCGTACTTATAGGTCACAATGTCACATATTATCAAATTAATTGGTCACAGATTATTTCACCAGTTACAAATTAAAATATTTAAGGTCACAGTTTATTTATCGGTCACACACTTTCAAATTATTTTTCGATCACAAATTATCAAATTTTTAGGTTACAATTAAATTTGTTGGTCACATTTAACCAAATAATTGGTCACATATACCAAATAGTGGGTCACATACCACTACCACCAACACTATCGCCACTGCCACCACGGTCACTTGCAACCACCATCACCTCGTTGCCATTGTCACTACCACAACGGTACCATAACACCACCAACAACACCACTGATCCAATCCACTGTCAACAAAAACCATCACTGTCAAATTTCGAGCCACATGGCCCACATCCGCCACCAACAACCACTTACATATTAACTATTTAATAGGTCATAAGGTCACAAATGCCGACCCACTCAAACAGAAACGCACCGCCACTGCCGCCATTTTGCAACCCACCAACAACAACCCGATACCAAGTTTCGGGGCTGGTTTGCGGAATGTAAGTAAGATATTTAATTCATATGAAAAATGTAGACAGAGGATTCCAACTGGCATACATGTACTTAAATAAGTAAAACTTTGCAAAAATTTAAACCATCTAACTGTAGGTAAAGATTGGTTGGTCCTTCTTGCGCTTTTATCTTGATATGCTCCTCGTGCCTCACCACAGTAAATCCTTTTGGACCTGTTTCCCTATTGGCCTCCTGCCTGGCGGTACTCCCTTGTCCATGGATTTTGTATGGATCCGTACACAATTGTGTATATCATAATAAAAGTTCAGAAGGTATGACTAAAACATGAAGTTTTATTCAAGAAAGAAGGTTTAAAAGCAAAAGTCTCTTAAACTTATTTATTTACATGTACAAGATCCAGTATGGATCCACTGTCTTTGAGGTTTCAATCTCGAATTGAAAACATGACAATGTAAAAAGACCAATAAAATTTTTCTCTAGAAAATTTCTCCTCCCTCCTCTGGTCTTTTAGTCTGTCTTTTTATAGCCATCTGGGAAAGATTCTTCCCACCACTGCCATTTTACAACCCACCAACAACTTGCACCACTACCATCGCACCAACACCACTACACCACCACAACCACTAAAAACAACCATTTTCAAAGTGAAAACAAGTAAACCACCAACTAACATCAAATCAATCACAAAAACTCCAGCTATGAAAATCAAATCGAAAGAAGAAGAAATAATACCCACAAACCCCAAACCCTCTCCACACACCGGTACCAACTGGCGTCAACGTCGCTAATACGATGCTGCTGCGAACTACAGCGTCGATCGACAACACTGCTAAGAACTCTCAGCAACCTCCGATACGAGCAGCGTAGGCCAACGTAGCTCCTTCATCACCAGAGTTTGAATGAGTTGATGGCATTTGAAAAGAGAGAAGGAAGAGACGTAAGGAAAAGAGAGAGGAAAATAATTAGGGTTTGGGTGGATGGAGGTAGGGTAAGTATATACACTAATTTAAGTTTAAAATATTAAATAGTTGGTCACAATAACCAAATAGTGGGTCACATACCACCACTACCAACACTATCGCCACTACCACTTGCGACCATCATCACCCCGCTACCGTCGTCACTACCACAACAGTACCATAACACCACCACTTATCCAATCCACTGTGAACAAAAACCACCACTATCAGATCTCCAGCCACCTCTACCACCAACAACCACTCACATATTAACTATTTAATAGGTCAAAAGGTCAGAAATGCCGATCCACTCCAATAGAAACGCACCGCTGCTGCCACCGCCATTTTGCAACCCACCAACAATAACTTGCACCACTACTATCACACCAACACCACCACCACCACTAAAAACAACCATTTGCAAACTGAAAATAAGTAAACCACCAACAACTAACATCAAAACAACCACAAAAACTCCAGATAAGTAAATCTAATCAGAAGAGGAAGAAATGACGCCCAAAAACCCCCAAACCCTCTCCCCACATTGGCACCAGTTGGCATCGACGAACTACAGTGTCGGTCGACAATGCTGTTGTGAACTCTAAGCAACCCTCGATGCGAGCAGCGTCGGCCAACATAGCTCCTTCATCACCAGAGTTTGAATGGGCTGGCGGCGTTTGAAGAGAGAAAAGGGAGAGATGTAGGGAGAAGAGGGAGAGAAAAATAATTAGGGTTTGGGTGGATGGAGGTAGGGTAAGTATATAGACTAATTTAATTTTAAAATATTATTAATATAATATTAAAAAGTTTAAATTGTTACCTATTTTTTAAAAAACAAAACAAAAATCTTTCAAATCTGATTTTTGAATTGTGCATTTTAAAATTTTGGATAGGTATAATTTCCACTTAATAGATTACAACACAAGATTATAAACAAAATTCAAGCAAATAGATGCAAATAAAAACATGCCATTCACAAATAAAACCTAGAAAGAACATCATTCAGCCAAAAAAACGTGTAAACAAAAACTGATCATTTATGTACGAGTTGGATCAAGAATGGGATAATGATGTCTTAAGAAATAAGCTTGTTCATAACAATTAACAAAAAAGCAAATCAAAATAACGTTTTTTCAAAGCACACAAAAATGTCACTGATTTCCTTCTATTTCTTGTCCGTCCTTTTTTAAGAAAATTTTAGAAAGAAAAATAAATTTCACTTGGTACTAAAAACTCTATTTCCCTCTCGACGGAAAAATTCACATGGCGAACATAATTCTACTTGGTACTAAAATGGCATCAAATACTTCCACTTTAGCAAAAAAATACAATCATTCCGTGAGCCGGGATTGAATTGAACCTTCCAAGTGCATTCAACAAGAATCCAACCTACGAATTTTCCCAGCATAAACTACAGCATATTGCACTATCGTCACCTGCTCCCAACACCATCAATTTGAAAAACAGCTTATTAGAATAGACAATAGAACGAACCCAAAGGAATCTAATGATAGTTCACCATTCTTTGCAGTTCAACTGCTCCTCATTGTTGTTATTATTCGCTTTGCACAGCAACCAATGTTTATTTTCTTATAGCATGGATGGGAAGGTGGATCGACCCAAGCAGAATACTTGCTTGAGTATTGATTCAAAACGTACCAAAAAGGCAAAAACTCTTAAATGGAAATAAATAAAGGTAGATTTTTTTCTTTCCTTTGCGTAAAAGCCGCCAAATACTTCCAAGCATTGGTCAGCAATTATAACAATTTTTCATATAGTGAGGTGTTGACGGTAGGTAAATTTTTCTCCATCTTTTGTATTTGTCTCTGCTACTTTCTGTGAACAACGATCCTGTAACACATTTTAAGGAATTGGTCTCAATTCCCAATAATAATCACACCCCCATTTGGTCTCCCATAGAAGTTGTATTCATGAAACATTTTACGCTATTTAAGTCCCATGTAGGACTTCCGTCAACCACGTAAATGGATTCTTAAAGAATGGTTGATTGAAGAAAATTTAATAGATGAGTGAGGAAGTAGTAATCAACTGAAAGTTAGCGAACATTCATTTAACCCAAAAATAGTTCGTAGTAAGATGAAATTAAACGAACAACTCACAGCAGCTTCTCTAAAACCCTAGCTTTCTTCACTTGTGCAGAGAGCAAAGACAATTCTCTTTGCTTATATTTGATGCAACACAAGGAGACTGATGCTTTCCATCATCACCGTACCATGTTGCACGTTGAGCAATAAGTTCGTTCAGGAATTTGTCGAGCTTTTCGACTGTAACATTGGGCATAACCACCACATGAGCAATATTTCCTTGGCATGCGAGCTGCCACTTGCGAATGAACTCTTCATCCGGAGGACGTTCAAGAACAACGGTGCTGCTGAGTTCGTTTAACATTGCCCCAATACCGGCATCCCTAAGCGGTCTTTCAAATAGTGAGCATTCCGAAGGCATTTCTGCACTTCTTTCTGGAACCCTCTGTATCCTTTTTTATTCAAGGTATACCAAAGAAAGATTGGTGCATGCCCGTTCCTGCTTCCCATGATAGTTGCGTCCCGAGAAGCTAGGTATTCAACATTCCTAGAGAGTGCATTAATATGCTCTAATCTTGTTATCTGGACACCACATGGCATTGGGCATCCCACAAATTTGTGGCCAGAGACACTCACGCTTCCAATAGGTTTCTTAAAGGTAACTTTCGGTGCCTGATAGTACAATTAATCAGCAGGAAGAACAATCAAAATGCAGTTCTTTATGTTAAAAATATAATTTCAAATGTTCAATGTATTCGTGTATTGAAAGGATATAAATGTATTCATCTGTAGAAGATCTGTTCTTAAACCATTTTTTCCAGCATGATGAACCTAGCAGCTTTCTTAGGTAGCAACTTATTCAACAATGCATAAGGGAGTATAATTCGAAAAAAATCAAGAAATTATCAATTAAAATAGAGCTCTTCATCAAAGTTTGTGCAACTTACCTGAACATTCTTGCACCAGTTAATTTACAGGCACTTCCCTTAAGTTACCTCAGTTTATCATAAAACTGATCCAGGGCCACAGATTAGGACATTTTAGCTTCCACCATTTTTCACCCAAAACATGCTCTCAATTATGGCCTCTAGGTTAAACCCAAGTAGAAGTCATGATTCACATTTGTATGGAAGATTTAACTAAGAAGATCCAACTTATTCTATCTCACTAAAACAGGTTGAACTAAGGGAACAATGTCAAGTTGCAAGATCAGCAGAAGATGAGATGATTAGCCGGTGTTCTGCAAGTTTATTAATCATTGGCATCATGAACCAACAATATAATGCTCAGGGCATATCTCGGCTAATTATGTTAGACTGATATTCAATTAATTCGGAGAGAAAATTATACTTACACGTTTAACAAAAGGCATCATGAGACCAAATAGAGCCCCATCACAATGGATATAAAATCTGTCGTGTGAAAATCCAGTTTGGGTTCGGATAACCAGATCGAGATCATCCACAGCACCTTTTACAGTTGTTCCTAGGAAAAGATGATCGATAAGGCGCGTATTAATATCAAGTGGAGAGCATGTGATTGAACACGCACCTGCATGGACCTTATAATTGGGGTGTGTGTGTGTGTGTGGGTGCAGGGATGGGGGAGAGTATACCTATGTTCACATTAATGATTGCAGGTTTTTCCCTGTGAAGCAGTAGTTTGGCCTTGAAATCCACACAATCAATCTCACCAGAGACCAGAGCATCAACCTTTTCGCATTCCATCCTGTACATTCTTGCTGCTTTAAAAACTGAATAATGCGACTCTAGCGAGGCATACAGGATTCCATCTGGATATACTTCCCTCCTGCAAGCCAATCATCTAATGGCTTTAGTTTAGAAAGATTTAGATATGAGAATGTAAGAACATTTCTCAACTAGAGCTTAAAATAATACTAACCCGACTAGTATACCATGAAGGTTGCCTTCTGTACCACAATTTGTAATGTAACCCCAGTATTCATTCTTCTCTAATTCCCACAGTCGGGCAAACCAATCTAATACACCAACTTCAAACTCTCTGCAATGTACACCATAATTGCTCTCAATAAATGGATCTCCAAGGTTGTTGATGGAGAAGTGTTGCAACTGGGCTAATGCACCATACTCAAAATCGAGATTATAGGGATAACCTGTTAAATAACATCAGTTTAGGACGTGACTGCAAGAATGTAGAAGACTTCTATAACATGATAGGACGTGACTACAAGAATGTAGAAGACTTCTATAACATGAAATGGTAATTCAATATCCACATCCATCAGAATTGAGATAGTCAAATCTGTTCGTAGGAAATGTCTAAGGATCCATGTAAACAATTGGATACCCTTAGTAGTTTCACCCTGACTAAGTGCTGCAGTTGAATTGGCATCGGTCATGTTTCAGGCCCGGGTCATAATCAGATAAGAAATATTTGAGGCATAAAAAACACCTAACATTTCCAAAAGATGTCCAAAAAAAACATGGAAATGAATGACAAAAGGAAGCAGTGAAGCTTTTGAAATTTAATGAGATAGAGATCTTTGTCCAATAATAGCACACCAAGTGAAATCGATTTCTTCGGAGAAATAAATAACACCAACACCCAAATCTTGGCTGAAACTTGCAAATTACTCATCCGTAGACTAAACCTCATCCCTATATTTCTATCCTCTGTCAATTGCTTTCCTTTCTATTTAGAACAATAAATGGGTTTCCTTGCTGAAATCCAGGATCCAAGACACAGCATTTCATTAAACTCTGTAAAACTCTCTGGACCAGATGACGAGTTGTATAAGTTTTTCCTTTTCTCTTCATCTTCTTGTGCGTCATCGCTGTGTACATGCAAAAACTCACAATAGAATTCCATATATGCATTTCTTAAGTACACACTTCCAACCATCCCAGTTAAAAATATAAATGAAAAAACTGATTTGGGCAGAAATCTGAAAATCAAAGGATTGATTAATAAATTGAGTAAAACAGAAGAAGTTCTTGGTCCTTCTGAAGAAATTTCGACAAAACAGCAATTAATATATCCATGAATTGACAAAATAAATAACTAAATTGCGATACTCTACGTACCTAAATGATTTTTGGTTCGTTCAATTAAGGTCCTCCGATACCGAGCCAAGATACTAGCCATGGACGCTTCCTGTTCTCCAGTGACCTCATCATCAGCATCAGGTTCCTTAACCTCCCAGCAATCTGTGTGTATATTTCTCCCGAGGACGATTTCTCTCTTCATTTCTCCATTGATTCCTAATGCATCCTCGTTTACAACAGCCGGCATCGGTTCTAAAATGATGGCTGTCGGATCGAAGTCCTCCGGCAATGGCTCCACCTTTTCCACATTCATCTGTGACTGTTCATCAGATAGTATATCCATACTTGATACTCCCAACAATCTCTGTATCAGAACCCCAAAAAAGAGGATGAAATTAATTGTTTATTGGAAAATGCAGATCATATGGAGGATTGCGAGAAATGTTGACCTTCTTTGAGAGTTCACGAGGATTGAATTGATGAATTGCGCTTAAGAAGGAAGGAACCAATTTTATTGTCCCTTAAACTGTCCCGTTAACGATATCTTGACATGATATGACCTTCTATTTTAACTAACCATACTTGGTGGCTGGTGCTTGTTTGGGAAAGCTCAAAAGTTATTAAAATTTTAATTTTAATGTCAAAAAATAATTTTAACAATATATTTTACAGTCTTGCTACAAGTACGTGATTTCAAAAATCATGTACTGACCGAGACCACACAATAGGGGGTGGGTGGGGGGAGTTTTGGCAATATTTTATCTCACATGGGGCCCACCCCATGTGGGCCCCATGTGAGATAAAATTCAAATTCGTGTCTAAATTATGTGATTTTTTTCTGTAATTAGATGTTTATTTTATGTTTTATGTAGCCCACAACTTTCATATAATTTTTAATCACATATTTCATCAATTTTTTTTATCAATTTGCTGTCATTTAATCGCTTAATTGTACCGTGATAAATTATTGACATCATAAGACCACTCATTTTCACCATATCTTTAATTGTCTCACAATAAAATCTTGACACCTTAAGGCCATGTTTGGTGGCAATTTTTTTGGGAAAACATTATTTTGAATAGTGAAATTTTGTAAAATATGTGATTAACAAGTAAGGAAAAGTTTTAGGTTTACGTATAGAATATTTTATTTTGTAAATGTGATTTAAAATGAATATGTAGAGAAAAAAAAGTTTTGAAAGAATAGGAAACAAACATGGACTAAATTTGTTCTTATATAGGAGATATCAATAAAGGGCAGAAGGTCGATTTATCATTCAGATCCCAATCATTTCGTTTAGTGAATACTAAATGTTACTTTTGTAAAAAGTAAATTTAATTAGTAAAACAATTAATATTTGAAAAATGAAAAAAATAAAAATAAAAAAATGAACCGTAGCTATTATACTTACTTAAAAGAAGGAATGATATTATCACCAAATACATCGTTGTAGGCCTCTTAATTCGGGCTCGATTCCGCGTTACACTTAGTATAAAAAGACACACTTAACAACATCAAAGGCTAATGCATGTTTACACATTCAAAGTAAACCTTGATTCTCTCTACTACACTCCACGGCCGAACCCCCTTTTTATCAACCAAATAATCGCATTACAATTTGTTACACATTTCGAATCATTCTCTTCATTAATTCATCAATATAATTAGTAATTTGATTTGAATATATTGTAATTTGGCTTACAAAGACATGAATTTTAGGTTTTCTATTGGCCACGTCATCGGTCCATATTTTGGGTTCATTTGTACCTATATATGTTCAACATTACAAGTCTACGGGTATTTTAACAGGAATGGAACTCTTCCTTCGATTTTCAGAAAACAAAAGCTACAACGGAATTGCACAAGGTTTGCTGCAATTCAAAAAGCTTTTCCAATTTTATTATGTAGTCCAATTGCAAAAGCAAGCCAATTCCGAGGCAGAGTCTTATGTTTCAATTCCATGAACAACAATATGTTTAAAATACTACCAATTCCGAGTTCTCAAGGTATCGTTGTGACAAGTAAAGATGCGAGTTGTACTTGCGCAGATGGATTTGGATGAAGCGTTAGCAGCTTCGTTATGGTTGAAATTGGAGCAATTGTGCATGACTAAAAGTTTGACAAGCAAATTGCATATGAAGCAGAGGTTGTATTCTCATCGAATGACAGGATGCGGGTCTTTGAAAGATCATATGGCTGTATTCAAAGATATCGTCGCTAATTTGGAGACTTTAGAGGTAAAGTATAATGAAGAAGATTTGGCATTAATCATTTTGTACTTGTTGCTCACTTCGTTTAGAGACACGATCTTGTATAGTCGTAATACTCTCACCATTGAGGATGCATATGATGCCTTGTTTTCAAAAGAAAAGATAAAGCATCTGATTGGATCTGAGGTCAGAGATGGAGAAAACCTTTTGGTCATAAAGGGTAAGTCGAAGTCAAATTTCAGTAATCAAAATTGTTATTATTGCAATAAGAGAGGACGCGTTAAGAGGGATTGCGACAAATTGCAGAACAAAGGTAATTTGACTGCAAATCATGGAAAGTAATCAAATACTTTAAACAAGAACAACATAGCCGAGAACTATGTGAGTGATGGAAATGTCTTGACGATTTCTGACATGGAATCCAAACCCGACGAGGAGTGAACTTTGGATATAGCTTGTGCGTTTTATATGTGTCTCAATCAAAATTTGTTTGAAACATATGAAACGGTGATGCAAGGTGTCGTTGTCATGGGTAACAACGAATCTTGCCGAGTAATTGGTATTGGTAAAGTCAGATTGAAGCTGGTGTATGGAATATGTAGAACACTTGATCACGTTCGACATATTCCAAAAAAATAATCTCATTTCATTGAGTACTCTTGATTCAAAAGGGTACATGTTCTCTGGAGGAAGTGGAATCTTGAGAATTCGAAAGGGTGTTCGTGTTGTATTGGGGGGACAGAAGAGGTCATAGTTATACATCTTGTAAAGTTGGGCGGAATTTGTGAAAAAAGTCAGCACGGATTTGATAACATGGTGGAGATTCATTTGGTACTGTACCTTTGAGATTTGGTTCGGGGTCCATATTGAAGAATACTACTCATTCGAGTTTGGAGGATATGTGTAATTCCGCATTTCCACCATTAGCTGTGGTTCCATCGTTTTCAACTACTAGGGATAGACCCATTGAAGATAGGTACATGGATATTGATTCAGTTGCATATGCTTCTAGTATTTTTGAAGGTATTGAGACTAGATGGGCCTTCTATAAAATCATTGGGAGTTGATTTGTTAAAGTGTGCTTTGACACTGTTTGGTAATTTCTATTTTTTTTGTGAATCTTGGAGAACCCGGTGTTTGAGTTCATGTATGTGTTAGATATCGTTGAAGAGGAGGATTATTTTTGTGTTGGAGAAAGTTTAGTTCTTGTTGGTGAGATCGAATTTTTCGTTGCAATCAAATTTATTTTTCCTAGCAGAGAAATTTTGGAATTTCGTTCGTTGCATCGTAATTTGTGCTAATGTGGAAATTGTTAAGAGTTTTTTTACTCAAATTAGGTTGAATTTTTCAGAAATTATTTTTTCCTTCTTTTCATGTAATTTTTTATCTTCTTTTGTATGTTGATTGGACATAAAATGAGTTATATAAATGACATTAAAAATGTTTTAATTGTTGAATTTGAAATGAAAGACTTAGGACATGCTAGAAAAATCTTAGGAATGGATATTAAAAGAAATAGATCATAACAATTTCTTCTTTTAACTCAATCGGATTATGTGAAAAAATGTGTTATCGAAGTTTGCTATGCATGATTTTTTGTCTCTTGCTTGTCATTTTAAGTTAAGTAAAGATCAATATCCACATGATGAATCTGATATCAAAAACATGCAAAATGTACATTATGTTAATGTTGTTGGATCTGTTATGTATACTATGGTATGTACTAGACCTGATGTTGCAAATGCTATTAGCATTTCGAGTAGGTTTATGGCAAACTTGAGTTCTCAACATTGGACTACTTTAAAATGGTTTTTAAGATACTTAAAAGGTTCTGTGGATTTAGGTTTTGTAACGACTCGAGCTTGATTTAGATTCTGGGGTAAGATGGGCATATGATCTCCCAAAGCGGACAGTACATATGATATGATAACGACTGCGGCGCAAGGTCGGGTCATTTTTTTTGTAACGATCCGACCTTGCGTCGCAGTCGTTATCATATCATACGTATTGTCCGCTTTGGGAGAGAATATGCCCATCTTACCCCTCACGACTTTCTGACGCGTCCCCAAGATTCGAACTCAAGACCTTCATTATATGGGAAACTTAAGTTGAATCCTGTTTACCAATTTAGCACCAGGATTCAACTAAAGTCTCTCATATGATGGAGGTCTTGTGTTCGAATTTTGGGGACGCGTCAGAAAACCGTAAGGGGTAAGATGAGCATATGCTCTCCCAAAGCGGACAGTACGTATGATATGATAACGACTGCAGTGCAAGGTTGGGTCGTTACACGTTTGCATTTTAAATTTTGTAAAAAGGAAGTTGTGTTAAGAGGATATGTAGATTCTGATTATGCTAGTAATAANCGAACTCAAGACCTTCATTATATGGGAAACTTAAGTTGAATCCTGTTTACCAATTTAGCACCAGGATTCAACTAAAGTCTCTCATATGATGGAGGTCTTGTGTTCGAATTTTGGGGACGCGTCAGAAAACCGTAAGGGGTAAGATGAGCATATGCTCTCCCAAAGCGGACAGTACGTATGATATGATAACGACTGCAGTGCAAGGTTGGGTCGTTACACGTTTGCATTTTAAATTTTGTAAAAAGGAAGTTGTGTTAAGAGGATATGTAGATTCTGATTATGCTAGTAATAAGGATAATAGAAAATCAACCACTGCGTATGTGTTTACTTTGTGTGAAACTTGCATAAGTTAGAAATCTCAAGTGTAGTCTATTGTTGTCTTATCTACTACAGAAGTTGAATATGTAGCTATGAAAGAGTTTTTATGGCTTAAAGGCTTGTTAAGTGAATTAAATAAATTGCATAATCCTGTTGTGGTTTATTGTGATAGTCAAAGAGCCATTCATTTATGTAAAAACTCAAATTTTCATGATAGGACTAAACATATAGATGTTGGGATGCATTTCATTAGAGATATAGTTCAAAAAGAGTCCAAATTGCTTGAAAAGATCCCTACACAATTTAATCCCACTGATAAGGTACTTCCTCTTACCAAATTTAAATCATGTTTACAAATTCTAAGAATTGATACCGGTTGAATTTGTGTTTTCTGCAGGTGTGGTTCTTCTTGGTGTTGGTGTTGAGAAAAACTAATGTGTTTGGTTGTTTACAACATTAAGGGGAAGATTTATTGGACTGTGATGACATTCTTGTCAATCGCATTCAATCCTTTTGGGTAATGATGAAACTAGGCTTGGCCCATTTACTAGAATGATTTTAACTACTCAAACATTGCCTGATAACATAATAGAAATCAGTCCAAAAACCCAGCCCAATAGTGTGACACATGTGCTACTATGGTCCCTTGATTTCCAGCCTAATCTACGGTGATGATAATGATTATAAAAGAAGACGAATGCCCATTTTATTTGTGATTCTTCATTCCATCTTCTATTGTGTACGTGAGAAGCTTTTGGGTTTTCCTTCATGCTTTCTTCTCTTTATTTTCTCTGTAGATACTTTGTGTGAGGATTAAAACTACTGGTTTTAATCATATATCTTTGTGATTAGGATCTTGGTGATTCTTCGATTGAGGTTTTTAGAGTGTTAGATTGGCTGTTTGATCTTGAACCATTTAGTAGCTGCGTAGTTCAATTTCTTTAGGGTTTGTGGTCTTTTGTGGCCATTTCTATGTACAAAATGGTATAATGATCTTTGTGTTCTGAGCCCTAAATAATAATCAAATCCCTTGGTGTTCTTGCTGTTTGGATGTTCTTTGTGATTTCAGTTTTCTGCTTTCGTTGATACTTTAGCTCTACATTATCTTTACATTGAGGGAGACAATTTTAGATTATGAAAAAATACTAAAAATACAAGGTCAGGTACTTGTTCAAAAATTTCATCAAACAACAATTGGTAGATCCACAAGTTGACAAAATACGTAACAAAATGCAAACTTCTATGTGCCTACTTTGTTCTTTCAATTAAGGTCATCGACACCGAGCGAAGACGCTACTATCCTCTTCAAAACTTTTTTTCTCCATTGATCCGTGAAAGGCAACAACAGTCGACATCGGATATACAATCACGATCGTCAGATCAAAGTTGTCCGGAAATGGCTCCACCTTTTCCAGATTCAGGTGTTGATTGGACAGTATATGTTGACCTCATTTTTCGTAACACCAACGTGGACAACAGATGTCGAGCTCACTCACACCAACACAAGCAAATTTCGACGTCTTTTGATTAGAGAACCAGATGAAGAAGGGGAGCGTGTGAACGCGGGAGAAACTTTACGGCGCAATACAAAAATATTCAATCACTGGTGATATGATTGTACTAACAAACAATCATCGACAAAGTGTCCATAACTTAAGACCAAACTAACAAATGTAGAACAAGCAAAAGGGTATATTGAGAGTATTTTTCTTGAGTGCATTCTTGTATATTAGAATCAATATTCAAAAGATCATCCTTTACAATTTACAAAAATCACTTATTTATAGTTATGACCGATGTGGTGATCGTTGGATTAGAATCACGTAGTCTCATCTCTTTGATTGAAACCTTACATCAATTGGTCTATCATACATTAAATATATTGACAACAGGTCAACCGCTCCATACATTAGGTTGACGCACCTGACATTATTTATTACAAGCTTTATATCAATCATTTTTAAAAATTGCCTACGAATCTTATAAGAGAGAGCTTCAATTTCGGGGGTTTCGGATGAACTGAGCACTTCGGCCGAAGGGAACTTCATATTGGTGGTCCTCTATGTGAAGAGTTTCGACTTTTTCTCTGACTTCTTACGTAGAGCTCCGGTTTAAGAGTTTCAGTTATTTAGGCAGTGTTTCGATACAGGAATTTCAGCTTTTGTTTGATTTCTTTGGTCTTTGTATTTGACAAATTTCAGCTTTTGTTTGATTTCTATATCATTCATAGTCATGAGCAAGATCTCTTTCTTCTCAATTGCAGTTTCAATCGAACTAAAACCTTTATTCATTGGTTGCCTACACTAATTCATTTCAAATTCATTGCAAGATCTCTTTCTTCTCAAATTCATTTCAATCTGGTTGGATTAAAATCCATTTCTGGTCTAGTGATTATTCCTCGCCCTTGATCACAAACTATCAAGTGCACAAGACAGGAAAACGTTAAAAAGGAAGACTTTGATTCCTACATCGTTCACAGAAAAAACAACACACGAAGTCGACCTAAACAATGTTATTATTCTACAGTGCAACAAATGTTAGTATAAATGTACATTACAAATCTACACCAGAAAAGACTACAAGTGGTATGCAGAATAGAGCAAGTTCCACTACATCAAACCTGACATCTGATGCCGATGAAAGAACAACACTTCATGAGCTTCAATCAGGGTAATAATATGCTCTCAGAAAGCGACTGACTTGAAACCTTTTTTAAAAATTTGGGCTTGACACAAAAATCATAATTAGCGATTCAGTGCTGGATGATCAAACCAACCAAGTTCTTAACTATAACAAAAAACATTTATCACGTAAAATCAAACCTAAGTATAGAAGTGAAAATGCAAGCTAGCTGCAGACAGCATAAATCGAAATAGCTTTTCCATGTAGAAGCAGGAACAACAAAGGGAAGAGAAACTTTCCCCCAAGAAAAAAACAAAGAAAAACATGGGGAAACCAACAGATGCACAAAGAGATAGGATCAGACCAAGAATGAATTTGTTCATCCAGGGCAGTTCAGAATTCAGTGAGCAGCAGTCTCCAACAGAAATTTTGGAGGGCAAAACCATCCTTTACGGTTATTGAAATGAACATAATCAGTGAATCCAGATCTCAACCAACAGGAGATAACAGTTGCTGAAATCTATAGATGATGCATATTATAACAGGAATGAAACTCTTCCTTCGGTATACTTTTGTAGAAAACAGAAGCTATAAAGGAACTGCACAGGGTTTGCCGCAATTCAAAAAGCTTTTTTCAATTTAATAATGCTTAAACGTAGCCCAATAGCAAAAGCAAGCCAACCATCAAGTATCTGATAATTATTAGCCAGGTAGCCTGCCAAAAGTTTAACATTATCAATACTGCAAGAATTGAAAATTAAGAACTGAGTTGAAGTTTAAGGTAAGATTCAAATGTAGAAAATAAACAATTACCCTGCCAACTCCTGTTTAATCATTAAAAACCGAGTTTAGAGGAGCATATAAGAAGGCTGGCCTCTAAGGCAGAATCTATGTGTCAATTCCATCATCTCACCAGATGGCGGGGCCACGTCTTACTATCACCAATTCCAAGTTCTCAACATTATTCCTCACACATGCGATGAACAGGACCAATGCGAGAATATACGAGTCCAGAAGCAGTTAATTGTAGTGCAAGGAAGAAAGGAGACAACCAGTTGGAATAATAGCATTCAAAAGTGAAGATCAGATTCGAATCCGCACATCAAGCAAGCAAAGAACCCCAAAGGACCAAAACATAGAACATTTTAGTGACACGATATATGTAAACTATTAGTGCCGAGTTTCACACTTTCAACAATGATCCAATTAGGCAACATGCCAACAGGAGAGAAACCACATAATACTTGCATCCAGTAGCACCAGGACTTCACGGTCTTCAGCTGTCACGAATATGAATGCAAAGCCATCAGTTAAACAATAGACTGAAGATTGGAATAAAAAAATTGTCAGTGACTTGTTGCATACCATATAGTCAGACATCAAACTACCCACATCAGAAATCCCCAGATCCTCGGCGATCGTAAGGCCCAGAGCGATCACGATTATATCGATCACCTCCCCCACGGCCACCAGCATCCCTGTTACGGCCTCCAAATCGATCTCCATTACGGTCAGGACCACCTCTGCCTCCACCACTGCCACCATACCTATCATCCCTGCTCCCATACCTACTGCCTTTAGCCCCTTCATCAGGGCATTCTCTAGCAAAGTGTCCAGGCTTGCCACACTTAAAGCATCCATCACCACCAGATCCCCGCCCGCTTCCATAGTCACGATCACGATCACGACCATGACCTCGGTCGCGGTCACGTGAGCGATCATTGTCATAATCTCTACCTGAACCCTGGTTCGGCCTTGCTTTATCAACAGTAATTGTTCGGCCATCTAAATCAATCCCATTCATAGCTTCAATAGCCTCTTCCATTGCATTCTTTTCATCAAAGGAGACAAATCCAAAGCCACGAGAGCGTCCAGAGAACTTGTCAACAGCCACCTACACATACATACAACCACTTGCATGTAAGAGTCCATTTTCTATAATATATATGAAGTCTTGAAATGAATTTCAAACATAACGTAAAATCATAATTCGCAACTATAGAACAGTAGAGACAGGGCTTGCACAACAGCCATTCTATGCCAGTAATCTTAGCAATTGAATCTATTCAAATACATTTTCTCAAGAAAAATTCAACAAATCAAAAAGAAAAAGAAAATATTGTGTCCACCCCTATCATCTGCCCAAGAGGAGAAAACAAAAGAAACAAAACAAGCAGGCATGTGCGACTAGATAACCTGAATAAATAAAATGCTCATCGGACTGTCTATATGGCCCAATAAGCCACTTTGAACTATCTTACTGCCACTTGCCCTTTTTATGTTCATTTTTTCAGAGGACAGGTCTGAGAAGATAGCCATGCTCTACCACCGCTACAAATTATCGAAGTATGGTCTGAAACAATTTTGTACTTTCAACACCAGAAATAAAAATAAATGGATATAGTAAGATTTCCGTACTAGTAAAAAAAGTGATAAAAGCATATAACAAAGTCTCAAAAGGTTTCAAGTGAAGGCATCTTTCGTAAACCAGATTAAACTTGCAACATGATGAACAGGGGCCTGATGAAACAAATCATTCATGATATGAGGAAAAAAGCTATACAGAAAAATCAAAAGAATATAACAGTGAACCAAATATACGATTTCCAAATCAAATCAAATGATTACCTTTGCATCAAGAAGATGGCCAAACTTTTCAAATGCTTTTTTAAGATCTCTATCTGAGGTTGACCATGAGAGGCCACCAATGAAACAGCGATATTCAACTTCATCTGACATGATTCAAACTGTTTCTTTTCCAAAAAGAAAAGAGGGAGGGAGTAAAGTCAAGTTTACACCTGATATCATAGACAAAGGTATGACAGAATCACTCAGATCTATTATTATCATAATAATATAACTTCAAAAACTGATACAAAGCATTCCAATTTGGATGAAAGGGAATTATGCTATCAAGTACAGAGTTATTCAGAAGTATTTTTGTTCAAGGTGCAAATCATTCTCATTGCCATTGGCCTCTGATTTTGTGGAGGTTGTTGCTGAATTCAAAGCTTCAACAGGCTTGCTTTCCTCTTAGACTCCTGATGACTCTCATCATTTCAATGTTATAAATAAGCATGAAACAAACCAGGAATGCATCTACCATCTACTCTCTGCCCGGATTAATATCTCTACATCTTACAGAAAGAGTTATAACCTATATTCTTAGAAATAGTGAATCGGAGGCAATCCAGTCACTTTCATGAGACATAAATAGATTGCTGCGTAACTTTTGCCCCTCTTATGGGTTGTGCAAAACGCTTTCTTAATTTGTTCAATAATTAGCTCCTTCCCAAAAAATTGCCACACGTGTCTATATGAATAACATCTCCTCATGCCATGAGAAACCTTTTTTATCTTCTTGACAAAACTCAGATTTTCTTGACGTTAACATCTCTAATCGATACCAAGTTCCATACCAAAGCAGTATGTAAATTATTATACTTTACACACCAACAATTCTAACTACACCAGGTATTCATCAAAAACATCTATTCAGTAACTAATTCATGGGTATGTACAAATTTTACATGCGTTAAAGCTTACAATTTGCAGAAGTAATTCTTTCACAGTGATGCTATGTATAATATAACCCTGTGTTACTCCTACATAACCATCGATACAATAATTACAGACAAAAACAATCGCAGATGTAAATTATACTATCAGATTACACAAATATACTTGAAACCTTTTTGTACCTGCAAAAGCAGAATCGAACCTAGACGTAATTTTCCCCAAATTTCTGCGCGGCTTTGAAGAAAAAAACGCTTCGATAAAATCTAGGTCACGGTGGGAATATCTTCACTTTTCGTATATTTATTGACAAAGGGATATTTGCACAAATCATCCCTATATTTTCATTATTGGCACAACTATCTTTAACCTATAGCCAGTGGCGGACCCAGCCCACCAGCCCAGCCCGAGCGGAAGTTGACCGGTCAACGCCG
>CAIGRH010238708.1:0-10615 GCA_903798295.1 Fraxinus nigra | reverse complement strand
TTGGTTTTGTTTTTTGTTTTTGTGCGCGTGGAAATGGTCAACATTTCTTGAGAATTGACTTCGTAATTGTGATGTCATGCAGCAGAATCACTTTAAGGTGGCGGATTATTAATAGTTAAGAACTTTTTGGCAATCAAATTCATATATCTATATGAAAACTTCCTTTGCATTGTAGGATGACATGAAAGAGAAGATCCCATGTGTTTTAGTTTTAACATTTCCTGATACTTATTTTATCAGAATAATCAATGGATATCTTTTTATGTTTTTCACTAGTCTGTATTATCTTGGTGTTACTATTGACACATAGTTAGAGCATTGAATATTTTATGGAACGTGGAAGATACATATTATTCGTTATTTTCTATCTTTATATAAGCTAAAATGTATGAAGGAAATTTTCTNATGTATGTCAGTGTGCATCTGTCGCTGAGACAATTGCATATGATTGTGTTCTGGAGGCAGCAATGAAAGTACAACAATTTCAGCAGAGAAACTTGTTGCTACATGGTTCTTGGAGATGGTTGGTTACTGAATTTGCATCTTACTATGGAGTTTCAGATGCATACACGAAATTGAGGTACTACAGAACTGTGATCAACTTGTTTATTGGAAGAATAATTGTCCCAGATTATTATTGTTATTATACGTAATCTATTTTATTGAAATCCCATGTCTTTGCAGATATCTTTCGTATGTAATGGATGTTGCCACGCCAACTTCAGACTGTCTGGAGTTGGTTAATGATTTGCTTCTACCTGTTATTATGAAAGGCAAAACTAAACACACATTGAGTCACCAAGAGGTAGGAGGAATCCAATGTATTTTCATATACTACTTGAATGTTGTCTCATGGTTTTGCGGCCTGCTGGTTTTGATAAATTTTAAGAAATGACTCGTTTCCCAATCTCGAATCTGGGCCTTTTTTGTCCCATGGAACTCTGTTGTTTTGATTCGAATGTTATTTATAGATATTGGTCTTGATAATTGCTTAACTTGTGCTTCTGCCTTTCTTAAAATATAAGTCAATCTCAAGTATCTTAAGCTTTACTTGGGAACATGACTTCCCTAGTAGAGACATCCTCTGTAAGAGTTTGGTAATTACTGCAATACTGAATATCATAGCCCATCAGTCTTTTAGAGATGTATTATCCTTGTGGGAACTAAGAAAAGTATTATCAGCCAGAAAGTTAAAGTCAATATGATCTGTTGGTGAGGTCTTAGTTACTGGACCTACCTAAGGTGATGTGTGTTTTTGGTATTTCACTCTTTCCGAGCACGGCACAGGGTACTCGACCTGAATGTAATTCGTTGCTGGATATAATTTATCTTAAAACCAGTGCATAATGGTTGAAGCTCTTATAATCTTTGGGTTTATCTATTCTTCTATTGCATTACATAATCACGCATCTTGGGCCTGTTTGTGCCCAATTTTTATTTTTTATTATTATTTTTTTTTTGTAGAATGTCTTTTGGAATAGTAGATTGATGGAGAATATGTGGTTAAAAATGAAGGAAAAGTTTTTGAGTTGTGTGTAATATTATTTTATTGAAAAATGTGTGGTTGAAAATAAGAGGGAGAAAAATGTATTTTGAAGAAAAAAATGGGATCAAACAAGGTCCTCTATCCTTCATTTTTTTTTTTGAGTTGACTCTTGTCAGTTGTCATCACCCAATATGTCTAGTTTCTATTGATGGCAACTTCAGGCTTTGTTTCTATATTTACAATGTTGACAATTTTATGCGTCCTGACCAGGGTCGTATTCTGGGGGAAGTTTCTGATCAAATTGAACAGATATTTAGTTTGGTTTTTGAGAATTACAAGTCACTTGATGAGTCGTCATCATCTGGTATTGTCGATGTGTTCAGACCTGCTACTGGACTGGCTGCTCCTGCTCTTACTCCTGCTTTGAAACTTTACAAGCTTCTGCATGACATACTTTCTTCTGAGGCACAATTGAAATTATGCAGATATTTTCAGGTGAGCAAACTTCTTAAGCTCAACTCAATCCCTTTTACCGACTTGTTTCCACTTTTTAATGGGCAAACATTTATGCAGAATGCTGCAAAGAAGAGGTCCAGGATGCACTTGGCAGAAACAGATGACTTGGTCTCCAGCAATAACGAAAACATATTGATGGATCCAGTGGCTCTCTCTACTGCTTACAAGAAAATGAAATCACTTTGTTTGAACATTCAAAATGAGATTTTGACTGACATTGAAATCCATAAACAACATCTTCTCCCTAGGTAATTTGTTTCCTTTGGTAATATTATTTGTGATTGTGTGCTATTTATGTATGATCAGAACTAGGGACCAGAAGTTATTGACACTGGGTATTTGCAACACTTTTCCTTTCCTTTTTCAATTTCACTGTCTTCATATAGGTGTCATGCTTGACTAATAGAGGGTTTGGATTTAACCTGAGCAAGCCCTGGAATTTGTAACTGGGTTCTTGAATTTGTAATTGGGTTCTTGAATTCTTTCTTCTCTAAATTATATAATTGATCATTAACTATCAATTCTTAATGATGATTAGTGTTTCTGTGGCTTGGTGTAGTTTCATAGACCTTCCCAACCTATCTTCATCCATATATAGTTCAGAGCTCCATAGTAGATTGCGGGCATTTCTTGTTTCATGCCCTCCAGCTGGACCATCACCTCCTGTTGTAGAACTTGTTATAGCAACAGCTGATTTTCAAAGGGATCTTGCCTTGTGGAATATCAGGTATGGAATTGGTCATAATTCATTTTATTTTCTTGTTGTACTCACCCTTGTTTATATTTTACTTAATGGATTTTTGTAGACCGATCAAAGGCGGAGTTGATGCAAAGGAGTTGTTCCATTTATATATAAGTGTCTGGATCCAGGAGAAGCGCCTTGCAATGCTTGAATTTTGCAAGCTTGATAAGGTAAGACACTATCTCTTTATTTACTACAGAGAGTAGTTGTGTATTTTATGATTCATTCATATAGACGAATTGTTTATCTTGATGGGCCGATTGCACTATCCCGGTCACTCTAACCACTCATTACTGGAAGCTGTCATCTTGAACAGTAATGCCATTATGGTTAATGTTGGTCATTGGTGTCCTTTTTATTTTTATATCCATTGATGACCAACCTGTTTTGAAATGTTCATGCAGTTTTGCGTCACTGCAGAAATTGATGTCATTTGTTTTTTTTTTCTTGTTACGTAGGTAAATTTTATTCTTGGCATCATCTTCCCTCATCTATGCCATTTGCCTCTTGCATGTTCCCTAGGCTCATGCAAACAGAGCAGATAGATATTAAAATTAACATTCTGCTCTTAGAAAATAGCATGTTAATATATAGATAAAAGGCCATTCTCTTTTTTGTAAAATGGCTTTTTATACAGGGATCAAATAACAACAATTTTCACTGATCCAAGCCACTAAATCTTAGGCTGTTAATCATTATAATTTACGGTTGTAGATTATCTGCATGTTATTTTTTCATTTCTTTCACCAAGTTTGTAGAGAGAAGCTATCCATGGTTTAAATGCATAAAACTATTAGATAAGTAATTTATCTTGGATTCTGTGTACCTACAGCTCATTTGTTTACTTGGGATTGCTTCTACATCATGGCTACACTTATACATACTCTAATATCTTTTTTTATGGTAGAATAAGAGGGAATTATACACACTATTGGAAAAGAGGTTGAGGCTTACGGCTATATTTTTATATGGAGGCTCACTTTTCTTTCTTCTGTAAATAAGAGGGAACTACACATTAAGTAATCAATATTGAAATAAGTTTTAGACTACATGTTATTTATTCTCACTAGACTTCAGCTAATGCCAGGTAAAGTGGTCCAGCTTCATATATGAGATATTCAACGTTGAAATAAGTTTGACTCTGTGTTGCTTTTGATTGTCACTAAACTTGTGTAATGCAGGTGAAGTGGTCCAGCTACCATACAGCAAACTCCACGACTCCTTTCATTGATGACATCTATGATCGGCTGAAGGAGACACTCAAGGAATATGATGTCATTATCAGTCGGTGGCCGGAATATACTTTTGCATTGGAAAGTGTATGTACAGTTCTTTCTCATTTTATTCTTCACTTTTCTCCCATCTCTCTCTCTCTCTCCCTCCCTCCCTAAACAATGTGCTTTCCCCAAAATTTATTTTAGTTATGGAAGTTTTTTAGGCTTAACTTAGCAGCATAAATAACTTGAATTTTGAATTGTTCTCCTAAAAATTAAGGTAGATACATTGAAGTTACTTGTCAGCCTCGCCAAATTCTGTTGAATTCTCAGAAATATTGTTTCTGTTGAGTTTTTTATTATCATCTGAACTTTGTTCAAGTGATAATTTTATGTGCAAGGATTTACTTTTCTGCATGACTATTCTTTTGCATTCTCTCTCCCATTCATTTTTTCCTTGTATGCATTCTGTTTGTATCTTTGAAAGGCCATAGCAGATGTTGAGAAGGCAGTAGTTGAAAGCTTGGAGAAGCAGTTTGCTGAAGTTTTATCTCCATTAAAAGAGAACACAATGCCCGTGAAATTAGGTCTGAAATATGTTCAGAAATTTACGAAGGGTAATTCGACCCCTTATGTCCCCCCCAACGAGGTACGACGAGTTTGTCTTTTTGCAATACGGTGATTTATTTTCATTCCATTCCTAGCAAACAACTATTGTATTTATTTATTTTTCAGTTGGGAATCCTTCTGAACTCCATGAAAAGGTTGCTTGATGTTCTGCGGCCCCCGATAGAAGAACGATTAAAGATGTGGGGCTCCTGCATTCCTGAAAGTGGTAATGTGGTTCCGGGAGAGTCTCGAAGTGAAGTAACAGTGATGATTAGAACCAAATTCAGAGCTTATTTGCAATCAGTCATGGATAAACTTGTGGAAAATGTAGGTATTCATGTGGGAATAATTATATTGATGCACTTCATTTCGGAACTTCTCTAAGTATTGCAAGACGTGTGACACATGGTAATAATAGCATGAACTGTAGATATATATAAACTACAGAAAACAATATGCTCTTGTTGATTGATTGGAAAGGATATATTTGTAAATCATCAGCTTTAACTACAAATGCTCATACTTTTGGCAGCGTCAAGGTTTCATTTTTTTCTACCTTTTTCTTTGTGTAGACAAAACTGCAGCGTGCTACAAACTTGAAGAAGATAATCCAAGATGCGAAGGAAAATGTAATAGAGTCCAATTTACAGCATAGGATGCAGCCTTTGAAGGATTTGCTGGCCAATACTATTAATCAACTACAAGCTATACTTGAAACTCAAGTGTTTGTAATAATGTGCCGAGGTTTCTGGGATCGGATGGGTCAGGTATACTACTGTTAAAGCATACTTGTTTTTTCCATAAATAGCGCATTCTATATGATTCTTTCTTTAATTCAGGACGTGCTAAGGTTTCTGGAGGATAGGAAGGAAAACAGATCATGGTATAAAGCGTCACGAGTGGCAATAACTGTAAGTTTCACCCATGACATACAGAATTTTCCCAAGCTCTCATTTTTTTCTGAATGAGAGATTTTTCTCTTCCTTTTCTATAATATGGTCGAGTTATCAATATTTTCCATGTTGGTATTTACTTCTTTTTCAGGTCTTGGACGATACATTTGCTTCACAAATGCAACAGTTGCTTGGCAATGCACTACAGGAGAAGGACCTGGAACCACCCCGATCTATCCTAGAAGTGCGATCGATGCTATGTAGGGATGCTGTGAACCACAAGGAAAACGACTACTACTACTGAAGTGTAAGTAACTGTACATACATATGGTAACTCAACATGGATACTGTGACGAGCTTGCCACTCCGTGGATTGGTGAAAAGTAGCCAGAAAGTCGAAGTGAAGGGATAATATTTTGCATGATCAAGCCTGAGAGAGGAGGAGGGATTTGCTCAATTTTAGAGGGAGAGCAATTCTGAAGCTGCAGAAAGACCAATGCTCGTGGTCTCTATGGTATCTGCCTGTCTTGAAATTTAAGCACACAACGCAATTCTCTATAAAGTCGACGTTCTCAATTCTTGATAGCAAAATATTCCTTTCATATAAAAATACCTCGAGTTTTTGCTCATATGCTTCAGTTCAATGTTCAGATTCACGTAAAGGGTTAGCCTCTCAAACACACGAAGAAATGAAAATCGGGAAGTTGAGCACGCTAAAAGTGAAAAGACATGGAATTCTTGTGTTAATACCGACCATTTTGAATAAATCATTTTATTAATCAAACTTAAATTATTCTAGTTTATTGACACAAACAATGCATGATGCATCAACCAGTTGGTAGGCATTTTAAGGAAAAAGACACCGGCGGGGAAATAAAGTGAGTTTGAGATTTCAAGTTCTTTGAATTTAATAATTGAATTATTTGTACATTAAACAGTTAGAGGTAGGGTCCACACGCAAATGTCCAAACCTACCTAAGCATGTGCTGTGCTCGGCGCGCGTCTAACTTCCGTCGAGTTTAATGTTTGCGTGTTGTGTTGATTAAGGTTTTTATATTCATAGGTATCCATTGCTAAAACTTTGCTTCAACCAAGCAACTTATACTAAAAATTAAACAAGAGACAAGTAAAACGTACTTTCAATCATTTTTAGAGTGAATTTTACTTTCAATAATAAGTTACTCCTTGAAAAAGTAAGTATCAAAATAATTTTTAAAATAACTTTTGAACACAACATCTAAGCCAATGTTTGACACCCAATCTCATTCTTTTTCTCTTTCTTCATTTTAACAATACATTCTATCAATAAAATTCTCCTTACTTTTTAACCACACATTCTTCCATCAATCACTATTCAAAAATCAGTTTTTTTCCCAAAATGGGTGTCAAACATAGGCTAAGTGTGCAACAATTCCTAACAAACACTTAATTTTTTGTGTACAAATCGAAGGTGGCAAATAGATAAATGACGTGATGATCAAGGAGAAAAATTCGAATAAAAATTAAACAAGATTAAAGAAAAGAACGTATAATCAATTTGATAAATATTAGTTAGTTATGGTGATTGAATTTGAAGTTAAATATTCTTGATTTAAATTAATAATAGAATGACCTCATTTGTACTTGACAAGTGTAGCACGGACAATAAAACGTCACGTAATGTATCAAATTAAAAAAAAAAAAAAATGCTACACTTACATTTTTGGTACACAATCCTCTCACATGTATGTGGATCTCATTGTGGACCCTACACACATATGAGAGGGTTGTGTATCAAAGATGTACAAGTAACAAATTTGAATAAAAAAACATTAAAAGAGTTACGTCAAGCTCAAGTAGTAATTAACTGCATAATCCAATCTTTATTAAGAAATAAACTAAAACACAACACATAATTGCTGTTGGACACGTTCCTTTCTTCTTCCCAATACTAAGGAATTTGAAATTAAATTAAAAATAAAATATATATTCTTCTTCGTCATCATCAAGTCACCATAATATTGTACTAGAAATCTTTGAGCAATTTTCGGACCTGTTCCAGCGTGACAAATAGCACGATTGTAAACGGTCCTTGCCTAGAAATCGTGGGAATAAATCCTTTGTAAAGCGCCATGGGCCCCTCGGCCCGAATAGTCTTCAGCGCACAATCCATGGCCCCACTGTAAGGTGGGGCCATACCCGGCTCCACCTTCATGTTCATAACTCGCGTTTTGATCACGTCCACAGGGTTGGAGGCCACCGCCGCCACGAACCCGGCAGCGAAACTGGCCGTCACGTGGGTGCCAAGGCCGTCCTTCATCCAATGTTTTTCCAGTATTGTTTCCTTGAATTGATCATATGAGGCGAGCTGGGAAGCCGTCACTAACATGGCGCGATTCACGGTGAGGGAAGAGCCGCGCCACAGGCTAGTTACGCCCTCGTTCTTTGCCATTTGAGAAATGGCGTCCACCACGCTCTTGTAGTTGCGCCGCTGAGCCAGAGGGAGACGGCCATCGGCTTGCATCCGAACCATAGCGACATCAGCCGGATTCCCCACGGCTGCTCCGATCCCACCGGCTACGAGTCCTGCCGTGATCTTCATCATCAAAGGCATATTTTTTGTTTTGGGATCAGTCCATTTTGTCTTCAGGATGTCGTACAGTCCCATTCTGGTGGTGGAGTATAGGGTCTGGCGTAGGATTGTGGCAGAAACGCCGGAAAAGAGAGCTTTGGCACCATCTTGCTGAATAATCCTAACCCCAACAGAAATGGGTCCAACGCGGGGTGGCGGAGGGAGGTGGACGTTGTGGTGGGCAGATGTCGGAAAAGCAAGAGCCGGACGAAGGGCCGGATTGGGTGCAGACGCTTCGCCCTGGAGTTGCATCCGGACCTTAATCAAATCAAGTGGGTGAGTGCTACACCCTGCAATAATCGAAGCAATGCCTCCTTCTACAAATCCCTTCAAACCCATTATCCCAAAACTGAATTTGTTTGGCTTAAAACAAAAGAAATACGAGCAAGGAATTTGATTCCTTTCCCTAAAGAATGGATTAAGTTTCAAGCAGAAGACCAGTTGGAATTAGAGTTCATCTCACTGGAAACCAGGAGATGGGAATGAAGACCGAAAGCTATAGAAGAAAAGTGTGGAACGTTGGTCCTTTGAGACATATGCTGTAAGAGACTAATGGAATGGTTTGGTTTGAGGAAAAGAAGGGATTTTTATAGGGGAAAGGAAAAGGAGTGGAAACTAGGTTTTAAGTCACAACGACGACCATACGGCGGAAAGAAATGGCAAAAAAATGTTGGGGTAATCTCTCTTGACTAGTGCGGTTCGTTGTAGTTATTTCAAAATTGGCCTGGCCAACTCATGTTATAGCCTTGACTTTGAAGTTACTTATTTGAATTTTAATCGTGAAAGTCCTATACAACTCATTCAAGTTTTGTGGCTACGGTAAATCAATGCCTCTCTCTCTCTCTCTCTCTCTCTCTCTAGGAATTTGACAAATGTATAGATATTCCCACTAGTTTAAAATAATTATAGAGGCACCCCTGAAGTTTGTACCGGACAACAAATTCCACTTCTATTTTTATATATTTTATTTTTACTTTAGTCTCGGTGTCCAAAAAAAAAAAGGAAATAGATTGTTTTATGTCGGAGCTTGTGAAATTATTGATTTTGTAGTAGTTAAATGAAAATAAGATGAATTTTATGAAAATTCGTCATTTGCTGGGTCATATTGTAACAAATCTTTCGATAATATATTATTAAATATGGTAAAAAGTAAAATATTATTTTTGTGGACATGTGTTTGTCATATGTTTAAAGAGAAGGAAGATACCAAGGCTTGGCAATTGGTATGATTGAATACGTACGAGTGAAATGCTCGAATTTTTGACATGATCAAAGAAAATTTGAGACTTGTAACACTTTTTATTGATTTATCTACGACCAATAATATGAAAATCAATTAATTGGTAAAGAAAATGGACCACGAAGCACCACCACTTGTTTTTTTAAAGAAAATTAGTTAATTGCATATTTTGGACGTAATTGGTGATTGTATTTCGTGTTGAAAAAGTCCCACCACGTCTTTTTTGTTAAGCAAATTCTGCCGTGTAATTTTGAACGTTTTCTATTCTCGGCACATAATTATTGGCATATTCAGATTCCCATATTTAGAGTCCGTTTGATAGCAATTAAAATTGAAAATATAGTCGTTATTGGGTCTCACTAATCTAATAAAAATCCAATAACGGTTAATTTTTCAATTTTAATCTCTACCAAACATGCTATTAGGTTTCAAAAGAGACGAATATGGATTTGTCAGCGTTCGTATTAAAGGAAATTCTTTTGATTTCTTTTTGTCATTTTGTATTTTTTTTTTCCTTGTTGGGTGTAAGAAAAATGGTAAATTGCTCACTTAGGATCCAACTCATGTCCAAATGTTGTATTTAACTTTTTTGCAACGATGATAAATTTGGCAATAATATAAAGACAATAGTAAAATAATAAATCCATATTTATTTTTGCATAGAGAGGAGGTCTTAGTAAAAAAAGACAAGGAGTACCTCTATAATAATAATAAGATATTTTTGGTATGTGCATCGGGTGGGTCGTAAATGAAACTATTCGGATTCTTATAAATACTGGAACCAAACACAAATTCGAATCGTCGATTCTGATTCCACCCAAACATTTTTTATATACATTTGATAAATATTTTCCTATAAGCCCTTTTAATACTTAAGTGAGAAAGTTTAGCTAAAAAATCTTTAAGAAGCAAAATAGTTAATATTAAAAATCACGAAAATAGGAGAAAAATAAATTATGATTTGAGAATAATTTCTTCTTCTTTTTTTAATAAATTTTATTCTATCCATAAACGAGGCATACTAGATCATATAATTTAATTATGAACAATGCTTAAATTCTTCTACTTTTAAAATGACCTGACATAGAAAATAATAATTAAATACGTTATTATATAGTACCCCACTCATGGCATAATTCTACCTAAATTATGACGGTAGTATCTCATCTAAAGTGTAATCCACTCAATTATTATAATAGAATTAGTGACTTCCACATTGGATGATTGAGATTCCACTCACGCTGGTTCTCAAGTTCTTTCTGTTGACCTATGGTCATACTATATATTTTGATTATAACAAACAA
>CAIGRH010238697.1:0-12359 GCA_903798295.1 Fraxinus nigra | reverse complement strand
TTTCTCGGGCCGACCCCCCTTTTTACTATAGAGATAAACACACCACAACTAAAGAAACACTTGAAATTCTATTCTTCTGTTGGACCATTTTTTGGGGTCAACAAATACATCGACTATTTCAAGCAAAAGGCTTTCAATCTTTTAAAACTCAGTGCATTGGGCATAAAAAAAGTTTATGTGCAACATAATCAAGATTGAGTACCATATTAAAGGAAGATTCAAACAGAAATGAATCCTAAATGATCAATTCCTATATCCAATATTATGAAATTGTTTATGTTCTTCATTAATGTGAACTTGAAGGTGGATTTTGTCGAGAAGTGAGACATTTTTTTTATTAGGATTAAATGAAAATTCAACAAATATTTGGACAACATCGTATGTGAGAGCTACATTGCAATTATAACGATATTTGAGGACCAATTTGCTCACATTGAAAGGTTATAGATCAAATTGCTACTACGGCATTATGTTGGGAGACCAATGATGCAATTACCCTTAAAATGTTTAACGGCCTTCTGTCAATCTCGTGGCACGTGACTCAATGCCAGGTGTCCTGTTCTTTGCGAACTCACAGATGCATAATGCATGTGCATGATCATGTATATGTATGCATATGAAACCATGTACATACATCACACGTTTTTACATGTGTACATAGTGTATGTACTAATTCTCACTCTTCCCATTCAGATTATTATTTCCACAATAAAAGAATAATTACTTTTAAGTTTATATCTAAATTCACATATATTGGATCGCTCCATCACGGAGCAGCTAATGTCGAGTCGACTCCTACATCATTAGCTATGCCCTGCTTGGTCGTCGACATGATAAAGGTTTGTATTGCAGCATGAACACCGAGCTAAATGGCGATGGAACAATTAAATCGTCTTATCTTAAAAGTAAACTTTTCAACCCATCTTAACTATTAATATTTATTATTTAGACTCCTACATCATGACAAATTTTGAGTTGGCATTAGGCATGCAGCTGTAACAAATTGCATTTGAGGTCCTTTTGTGACGATGATCGACAATTGACTATTGAAAGGTGAAGTGTAGAGTAAAATGATCATATCATCTTGTAAGATTTAAAATAAGTAAAAAATACAAAAGACAAATATACAAAAACAATAAAAAGAATAAAGAAAATAAAAATACACACCCACCTAATGGTGGCAATGGACCGAGCCGTCCATATATACCCACGAACTCGGCTTGTGCTCGTTTGTAAACGATGATGGGATCGTATTTTTTTTTTTTTAGAATAAGCATTTTTTTTAAAAAAAAAAAACCCATATTTTTTACGAGCTCACGAGCCGCTCGTTAAAACATCTTGCTAGGCGAGTTCGGACTGCTTAGCTCGTGCTCGGGCTTGTCTTTTATACAAGCCCGAGCGGCTCGTGGCTTGTTTTTGACGAGCCGAGCGGTCGAGTAGACGAGCCACTTTGCTCAGTTGCCACCCTACACCCACCTCCACCCCCTACCTTTTCGGTGTAACCAAGGGCAAATTCCTTGATTTCGCCACCACCAACAGTCAAGGAGATTTTCTCCATCTCATACGCTTACCTCTACCACCTCTCGAGTGACTCGTTTATCATTTTTAGAGGGGTTAAATTCATTAATGACCATCCAATTTGATTTTATTTCATTATAACTATCAAATTACATTTAACGTTTCACCATAACCACTCAATTTTATATAACGTTTCACTATTACTACGAAATTTCTTTTCACAATTTTCATTAATTTTGAATGGGGTAAAATAATAACTTCGCATTATATATATAAAGTAAATAAAAAAATTAAAATAAAAACTTTTTTTTGTTAAAAAACAAAATAAAAACTTATTTAAAAAAGTTACTTAAAAAATTAAAATAAAATAAAACTTATTTTTAGAAAAAAAATGTTACTTAAAAAAATTATTTTAAAAAAAGGTTCTTAGAAAAATAAAATAAAAACTTATTTAAAATAAAACAAAAACTTTTATTAACAAAAATTACTTAGAAAAATAAAATAAATTTTTTAAAAAAAGTTCCTTAAAAAAATAAAATAAAATAAAATATATATTTTTAAAAAAATAAACGTTTTAAAATTACAAAAAAGTATATATATATATATATATATATATTACAAAATTATCGTTTTACTTCTTTTAAAATTTGTGAAAATGGTGAAAAGAAATTGAGTGGCCATGGCGAAACATTATATGAATTGGCTGACTATAGTGACATTAAATATAAGTTTGGTGATCATGGTAAAATAAAATCAAATTAGATGGTCATCGTGACACTAAATATAAAATTGGATAGCTATCGGCGAAGTTAACCCTTTTTAGAGCATTGCATGTTATATCAGGGTTCCATGTCAGCCTAACCAAGTGAACTTTTGGAAGTTTACGCTCTTCCTCAATAGTACGAAAACTCGAATTTACAAACTGGACCTGGATTTACACATCCACTAATTTCCAGCTTATTTTGTAAATATAAATAAACCAGGGGTAAGCTGTGCAGCCCATTGCCGTCTCTTCGCCGTTGCATGCATATATATTGTACATACATACATTCATACATGCTCCTCAATGAATGCATATTTCCAATTCATTGAAGAAGAGATTTGACTTCATTTGAGAGAGAATGAAAATATTCAATCCGATCCAATGCAATTTTGACGTCCACATGTACATACGCACCCTCCCTCTCTCCTCTTCGACCATACCCTCTCTCTAAAAAGTAAAACTCAGCTGCTAAATAAACTGTGTTCTCCGCTTTCTAGTTAATCAAGATTTTTGAGAAGAACAATTTGACAGCACAAAATTATATTTTTCATTGTAGGCTTTCATATGGTTTTTGCAAGAACTAGTTAATTTGATGCTAAGGAAGAAGAATAATATTAACTTCATTTTCAGTGATTAACAGACCCAGCTTTCAAATCCTGCTCTGGTAACGCTACTTTTCATTTTGCTGGTTTCCATTTTGCATTTTTTGGCTACACACACGCATTCAAGCACTTATGTAATTGTGAAGTGTGGAGCCATTGTTGAATCGGAGTTCTGAATCGAGTGTTTTTGAGATTTAGGGCTTGACGGAGTTTTCCTCTTTAATCGATTCTTTTATATAATCTTTGCTCTTCAAATAATTGTTATTGAATTTCAATTATTTTAGCAATTTCTGTTTAGAAAATTTTTTTTTTTTTTTGAGCTAGAATATTTGTTGTTGTTGTTGTTATTATTTATTTATTTATTTTTATTTTTTATTTTTTTGCGGAACATGGTCGCCCAAGATTGTATTTGATATGGTGTAATGAGAAATCTGACTTAATCTGGGGTTGTTTTATGCAGGGATTATTGAGAAGGATGGCGAAAGATTAGAACTTGAGAAGAAAAGAATGAAATTTAGGGCAATAGCATTTTAATAATTCTGATGTTTGTTGGGGTCTTTCGAGTTGATTTCTAGCACATTTATATACTGTCTTCAGCGTTCTGTGTCATTTGTCTTGTTTTATGTACTCTGAACGCGGGGGTGTTAAGATTAATGTTACTTTTTGCAGTGTAGGAGACTGAGTGTTTTGTAGATTAGAGCGTGTTGTTTTTGGGGAAAAAAAAATGGTGCCTCAAGGGCCTCCCAATCCACATGGTGGATCCCGGCCAATTCCACCATCATTGTTGAGATCAAATTCCAGTTTGTTGGGAGGTCAAGGGGGCGGTATTTCTTCGCAGAATGCGTTCCCCCCTCTGGTATCTCCGCAGAACCAATTTAACATGAACATGATTGGGAATGGGCCCAATGTTTCTTCTTTGATTCATCAGTCATTTGGTAATGGTGGTCCAAGTTCTGGCTCCCAGCGGGGGCTTATTGACAGCGGGACCGAAACCAATCCACTCTCGAGTGTTGGAAATGGGATGGGATTTAATCATTCTTCGCCATCTTGTTTGTCGTCATCTATCACGATGAATCCAAACTCTTCTGGTCTTCGAAGCCAGCAACAATTGCCTAGTACTTCCACCAATCAGATGTTGATGGACGAGCAACAACTTGATCCTCACAATTTTCAGCATAATCAGCAGCAGTTTTCTGTTCCCGGCAACCCCCAACAAAAACAGCAACAGCAATTTCAAACAATGAGAGCTGGATTAGGAGGTGTTGGACCCGTTAAGCTGGAGCAACAAGTGACGCATGATCAAACATCACAACAGCTGCATGCTTTGCGAAATCTCGGTACTGTCAAATTGGAACCACAACAATTACCAAATACGAGAAACTTGGTGACTGTCAAAATGGAACAACAACATTCAGACGCGTCTTTGTTTTTACAGCAGCAGCAGCAGCTCCTTCTGTCCAGACAGTCATCTCATGCGGCTGCAGCTGCACAGGTTTTGCATCAACAGAGGCTCATGCAAATCCAGCATCAGCAACAGCAGCAACTCTTGAAGTCTATGCCTCAACAAAGATCTCCAATGCAAGCACAGTTACAACTACAGAATTGGCCTATTAGGTCTCCTGTCAAACCAGTGTACGAGCCTGGGATGTGTGCCCGACGGTTGATGCATTATATATATCAGCAACAACACAGACCTGAAGTAAGATATTTTTTTTATACGAAAACAAGAAAATAAGTTGCGAAAGAGTCTTTAGTCGACATTTTTGTTTGCCTATGATTGACAACTCTGCTGACTTATTTTTGTAGGATAATAATATTGAGTTCTGGAGAAAATTTGTGGCTGAATATTTTGCTCCCAATGCCAAGAAAAAGTGGTGTGTTTCTATGTATGGAAGTTGCCGCCAAACTACGGGAGTTTTCCCTCAGGTTTGTTGGATGATAGACAGAATTTTTAACTTCTGCGACTGTCCTGGTCCTGTGTGCAATTATTAGTACTTACATTTATAGCCCATAATCTATAATTGTTATGGCTCTCAAAGTCTGCGATTTACCTATTATTGGGTGATACTGGGATCTCTTATGTAATCATTGTATACGTGTATTCAGGCTGTTTGGCACTGTGAAATATGCAACCGCAAACCCGGTCGTGGATTTGGTATGTTTCCTTGCATTTGTAGACCTGATCTTTATTGGTTCTTTGCTAACAGTTGATATGGCGTTCTTTTCCCAATTTATGTTGCTTTCTGACTTCATCATGGATAGACACTTCTTAAGTTTACTGTTCTTTTTAGAATTTCCATTTAGAAGCTTAAAATCAACCCCCCAACCCAACGACAGTGAGAAAAAAAAAATGAAATAAGAAAGTAATAAATGAACAAAAAACACTTCAACGTCTAATAATTTTAATGTCTGTCAGAGGCAACTTTTGAGGTCCTTCCCAGACTATTCAAAATAAAATATGAAAGTGGTACATTGGAAGAACTACTCTACATTGATATGCCTAAGGAGTATCAGAATTTATCCGGGCAGATTGTTCTGGACTATGCAAAAGCCATTCAGGAGAGCGTCTTTGAGCAACTTCGTGTTGTTCGTGATGGACAACTTCGAATAGTATTCTCTCCAGATCTCAAGGTTGCACTATGTTGTTTTTAGTTGTTTTAGATTCATGGAGCTGCTGTTTACACACTACTATTTCAATACTTTGTCAGATATGCTCCTGGGAGTTCTGTGCTCGGCGTCATGAAGAGCTTATTCCTAGAAGATTGTTGATACCGCAGGTCAGTTATGTAGAACTCGAATTTTAACTTCAAGTGCTACTTCCATTTTAGTATGCGCTTTTATGAAACTATTATGATCCAATGGGATTGATGACATCACGGTTATAGAGATTGATGTCTTTGTTCTACATCCGCTTTAATGAGATACAAGCAGTGGCAGAGCTGGGAAGTTCTCATTGGGGTTTCAAATAAACTACCAAAATATTTTGAATTAATACGACAACAATGAAGAGTTAAAAAAAAAAAAAAATTCCAAAAACAATAACACCACACCGACTTTATGGAATAGACTTTCAGCCACATCAAGATGAACCTATATTTCTACCATTTAAATTCTTTTTAGCAGATCTAGTAACTTTCTGATTCCATAAAATAATTTTCAAATAACTCGATCTCATCATCAAAAGAGTTTCAAACCAAATTCTCCCTCAACATTTAAAAAAAAAATAAAAACCACCTTTAATGAGAGTAAAAAGAGTCTGAACTTTATAAGACAGTTTTGGAAGTGTTTGAAGCCACGATGGAGTTTATATCCAAGTGATCTATTTTTTAGATCAGTACACCAAACGAATTCAGAAAACCACAATTATCGCCCATTTAATATAAATAAATCATTCAGTGTAAAAATCAAACGTCATATCTCGAATTGCTCGAAAATCAACATGAACATGCATTTGATACTGGAAACTGTCAAAATTCCACGACAAAACTTTCAAATTATGAGAAATTCAAATGAACATGAAGCTCTTGAATCTTTTATGCCTGACAGGATGCTGGAGGAAAGCCATTTTCTGCCAAGGAGATCGCATTAGTGGCAGCATTTATAGTCTTCAGAACATCGGTTCCATTAACTCCTCCTCATCATTGCTCTTATCAATTAAACAGAAAAAATCACTCAATTCTTTTAGTTCCAAAAAGCTTCAGTTTCGTCACAAATTTCTCGAGCGGAGTAAAGAAGACATAACAAATTCAACTGAATTTGAGGAACTTTGGGGAGATTTGATCAGTAGAAAAAAATAAAAATAAGAGGAACATTCATTAAACAAGTAAAATTTCTTTAGAATCTTATAAAGATAAAAAATTTAATAAGATTTATTGAATATTAAAAAGATTAAAGAGTTATTGATAATTAAGAGAGAGAGAGAGAGAGAGAGAGAGAGAGAGAGGCTTACCCAAGTTTTTGAAGAGCATCCAGCGTAATGGAGAGCAGCAGGCGCTGGCCAGATGAGCAGCTGGCGATGGAGGGTTGAGTATTAAGCACCTAGGTTTCTTTGCTACTGTTTGGATTTGGAGAACTGGGGGAGCGATTGAGAGTTGGGGAGAGAGGATGAACTTATGAGAGACTGAGAGTCGAGCTCAGTAAATTTTTAGAAAATATAAAAGATATTTCAGCAAACATGGGGACACGTGTCCCCGGGCCCCTAGCTCCGCCAGTGGATGCAATCCCAATAGTATAATGTTATTACTGTTTTCTTTTACTCTACACTACATATATCATTTTCCTGTACCTTCACTGCATTTTGTAGGTGCATCTTTTTACTAAAGTCGCTCACTTTTTTCTTTGGGGTTTGGAGAATTTTGGAAGTCTGTATAATTGTTTCCAGTTCTTGATCATTATTGGACCACTTCTGCCTTTTGGTTTTCAGCTATATTATGATGTTGATTTTTGCTGTCTTGAAGCAGGGTGATTGTGCTTCCTGTGTCTTACTACCATATATGTGCTCCTTCTGGTAATCAGAACTCACTTTATTGTACCCTGCAGGTTAGCCAACTTGGAGCTGCTGCCCAAAAATACCAGGCTGCAACTCAGAATGCGTCATCAAATCCTTCTTCTGAGCTACAAAATAACTACAATGTGTGAGTACTGGTGCTTGCATTGTCTTTCTAAAGTTCCATAGAACTTCATAAATGTGAATGCGATAAAGATATATATTTTTTTAAAATGAGCGGTCCTGCGATGTTTTGTTAAGAAACAATACTACTGTCTTTCTGAATGTGAAGTCTTTATACCAACCTTTTCCCTCACATCCAGTCATGCACAAAGACCAAAGATTTGTGCACTAATATACACCCACATATGCATTATGATATGACTTCGAAGGGATGCGGAAAGTTGCTGCGTTTACCTACACACTGTTTCCATATCGACATGGATTGAGTACACCTGCTCTGCATCTCTGGATGCATCTCACTTAACTAAATTATTTGACTTATTCTCTTGCTGTACCTATATGGCTCAGCAAAGTTTTTCTGTGAAAGGGTCCGTGGAGAGTGTCCAGTATTGCCTTGTGTTTAAGGTCACTGATTTATGCTGGTTGTGAACAGTTTTTGAGATATGCTATGTGCCAAATATTTTTGAAAAAGTGATGATTTTGAGCCAACAAAAGGTTTCTGCAACTTTTATTAAATTAAAGAGCTAGGAGGATTATGACTTGCACCTAGTGATCACTGCATGCTGTGTCTTCTGGACATTGTACCACAACATTTTCTTCTTTTTGACTCCCACCATTAATGGGGTCTATCCAACTGGTGTATGCGTAGTTTGTTGCCTGTCAGTGGGTAACAGCAGCGCTAGGACATTGAGTTGAATTTAGCCTAGGGAAAAGGGTATTTGGCTTTGTAATAATTTTTATGCAAGGGAATGAAAATATATTTGAGAGCAAATTTATCATTCCGAATTAGTTTTTTTTTGGGACCTTTCCTACAGTCCGGCATAATTATAATTTGCTACCTTTTTTTCAGTTTTTCCTGGCTGTGTCCGGGATATAAATTCAAATATGCAATTGTTTCGACTATTGAAGTCATCACACCTTTTATTTCGCGCAATGAAACTTTAAGCTAGGTTTAGGAGAACTATGTGTGTCTAAGAGAGTATTTGAACAGAACATATTTTGCAGTATTTTTAATGTGCATTTCAGGGAATTGAAGATCAACGTGTTTTATCCAGTCGATATATTTATGAAATGTTTCGTGATTAATATCCTGCGATTATCCAGGTTTGTTGCTTCAGCCCGTCAATTGGCCAAGTCTTTGGAAGTCCCATTGGTAAATGATTTGGGATATACAAAGAGATACGTCCGGTGCCTACAGGTAACATACATATTCTTTCTATTAGGCAATTCCTGCTTTCAATATTTAAAATCCGTGAGTAACTTCTGCAACCATCTGCCTGTCTATTGTATAATTGAAAGAAACGTATGAGAATTGTGTATATATCTTTGTACGGACAAAGGGTTGATGATCCTAGATATCAACGTGTTAATTTCTTTGACTACTATATCTTTACCCGGTTTAGGACTAGAAAATTTCTCCCGACCTTTCTTAAGCAAAACCTTGGAAACTAAAATGTCAAAATAGGAATAAGAATATTCGTAAAGTAAAAAATAGACGCACTCTTATGAATGGAAAATAATATAACGAAACTAATGATGCATTTTATTGGTTATGGCTTATTCTTCTCATCATTTATTGCGATTTCTTCTACATGGTTCTTTTGATTTCTCTCTTTTAATATATGGAAAATAAAATTTCCTTTTAAATATTTCAGATATCGGAAGTGGTGAATAGCATGAAAGATTTGATTGATTACAGCCGTGAAACTGGTACTGGTCCTNCCTTGGAAACTAAAATGTCAAAATAGGAATAAGAATATTCGTAAAGTAAAAAATAGACGCACTCTTATGAATGGAAAATAATATAACGAAACTAATGATGCATTTTATTGGTTATGGCTTATTCTTCTCATCATTTATTGCGATTTCTTCTACATGGTTCTTTTGATTTCTCTCTTTTAATATATGGAAAATAAAATTTCCTTTTAAATATTTCAGATATCGGAAGTGGTGAATAGCATGAAAGATTTGATTGATTACAGCCGTGAAACTGGTACTGGTCCTATGGGTAAGCATAAAATCTTCTCTCTTGATTATTTACACATGTTCATTTCATGTCATTTAAGAATGGTTGTCAAACAAATGTATCTTAAATGAGAATGTTGCGATGGATATGTTCTTAAAGGAGAGAAAATAAAAAATAAAAAATTGACCACGTCCATGAATGGTACTATTATCTTCTATAGTAAGTAAATGAAGAGATTATATTTTACAATGGTTTGAATAAAACTATTTCATGCCTGGCTAGTTAGGGTGAATCATAGCCGTGAAAACTGAGAGCAAATATGAAATGTGAAGGGGTGGATGACCCAACAATAGAGGATCATCTCTTGATTGATGGAGCATGCGTCCCTTGATAAGCCAAATGGGGGAAACGGGTTTTATAGTACAACCTTTGACAGCATGGATAAGGTGCAGTCAGATTTTGAAAATTTTAGCAATAATTCAGAAAAAAACAAAAATGGAGAAAATGTTTCCTCTTAATTGACAATTGTCAAACCAGCAAATGTTACGAAAATTGATATTAACATGAGGTGGTGAAGTTGTGGATAAAGCCATAGTTATCAAAACCAGACCGGCCAGTCTGACCGGAAAACTGATGAACTGGCTGGTTGACTGGTCCACTTTGCAATACTGCTTTGCATTAGAATTGGGTGGGTTTGAGGAGAAACCCGGACTGGTTCAGCCAATCTGGCTCACTACCAAATCCCCTTTAAGCAAAATTGAATTTTGCGGGGATCAAAACTTGGTATTCTAGGTGTTAGGTTGCACGGCTTACCAGAATGCCAAAGCAAGTTATTTTATTACACTATAAATGTATATAGTATGATTCTGTGACGTAATTTTTGCCTCAAATATAAAAGAAAACTTGTGAATAAAGCATCCAGGGCAATGGGCCAAACTTTATTTGTCCCATTTCAGCTTGTACACTTGTGTTGTCAAACGCTGGTCAAACTTGTCCGAGTTTATGGGAGTTGCATGGTGACGTAGAAGTTCATATTTTGGAATCTAGAAATTCTTTTCTATTTTGGTCTTTTCTTTTCTTTTCTTTCTATTTTCTTCCTAAACAAATTTTTTATGTTCCTCTTTTCTACATGTTTTATCCTCAGTTAATTTTGAAGTGATAACATATTTTAATTACGAGACAACTATATTGCTTCTGTCAACTGTTTATATCCTTGTATCATATCAATATAAATCTCGTGATGCATTTGTGTTTCTTGCCTATTCTTTGTAGTTATTAGGAAATTAAATTTTCTATCTAGATCGTTGCTGTTGGAAGTAAAACAACCAATGTGTAAAATGAGAACCCATCTTTGCATTTACTCTGGCTTTAGAGTATTATTCTCCAGTTTATTTACCTCGCTGTTTTACATGCGAAAAATCTTTGTTACATATATTCATGTAAATTTCTGGCCATGGTTAATTTTTCTTCTCAGAGAGCTTGTCTAAGTTTCCGAGGCCGACAAATCCTTTGCCTGGTTTACAAGGTCAGCCTCAAGAGTCTGAGACTCAGTTAAGGCAACAGCAAGCACTGGGTCAGAACTCGAACAATGATAATATGCATGCTAATGGCATGCCAAATGCAAATAATGTTCAGAACTCAGGGACTGCTACTTCCTCAGCTAATACAATCGTCGGGCTTCTTCACCAGAACTCAATGAATTCTAGACAGCAAAACTCGATGTCTGGTGTGAATGGTCCCTATGGTGGTAATAGCATTCAGATGCCGTCACCTAGTTCTTCAAATGCCATGCCGCATCCCCAACCAAGTGTATCTCCTCTCCAATCACCCACTCCGTCGTCTAATAATCCAGAACAGTCACATGGTGGCGTATCTGGAGCACATGTGAACTCAAATTCATCAAATATCTCAATGCAGCAGCGGCTGGGGCTTGACCCAGATGCTAATGATTCACAAAGCTCTGTTCAGAAAATTTTACATGAAATGATGTCCTCTTCCCAGATTGGTGGGGGTGGTATGATGGGCATGGGGACAATGGTTAATGATGCTAGAAGTGTCAACGGAATGTTGTCAAGCAGCAATAATGGTCTCTTAAGAAACGGCGTGGCAAATGGTAATCCGGGTTTTGGTGGCACTGGCTTTGGGATCTCGGGCAATGGACTAGGCCGTTCAACCATGATGAATGGAACTCGACCACCTGGAAATAACTCTATGACTACGAATGGAAGAGTGGGCATGACAATTGCACGGGAGTCGAGCATGAATCAGCCACAGCCACAGCAGGACTTGGGTAACCAATTACTTGGTCTTGGGGCAGTTAATGGTTTTAATGATCTTCAATTTGATTGGAAACCATCTCCTTGATTGTGTTCGAATTTCTAATTGAGGATATTAACGATTCTCTTTGGTCCCTGAGTTGGAAGTGCGCAACGGGAAAATGATAGACCCTTTGTTATACTGATTACAGAGAAGGAAAACATAAAAGTGCTACATGGTTGAGATTTTAGCATCCTCTGGTGCTTGGTTTGTGACAGCTGCTTATCGACACCAACCTTTTTGAGGGGAGTTTCTGCAGTGATCTAAACTTATCATCCCCAAATGCCTGCCACTGGCTTTCTTACATGCCCATCTTCAAGGTGTCTGTAAACTACTCTTCCTCCGGCTCCTCGACTCCCTCCCTAACTTTCCCCAATATGTGATTGTATATATATAGTTTTGATCGAGTAGAACAAGTGTCTTTGGATTTTCAAGGGTTGCTCAGGATTTGATATACAGTTGTTCAAATCCTTTGATCATCTTTAAATAGCTGAGAAATGAAAAGCCCTTTCTAGGTTGTTTTTG
>CAIGRH010238576.1:0-13009 GCA_903798295.1 Fraxinus nigra | reverse complement strand
TAATGGGTGAAAAACGTAACAAATGTACTATTATCACAACGTATCAAAATCATGATTTGAAAATGGTATTTTGCCTAACATAATTTTTTTCTAGATTAAACGTTTAAAAAATTTTCAAAGCCTAGCGAGGGCATATGCTGCATGCGGTAGCTCCGTCCATGCCCACAACTTGGACAGCGCTGTAGGTCCGTCCACTACCACAACATGGGCAAAGCCATACATACATATGATGTCGTGCTTAGAAATTTTTTATGAATTTGTCTTGTACACCAAGTTTGAATACATTTCCCTCACAATAGGGGGGCCCCACTTAAAAAAAAAAAACCGCCCCCCTTTTGTGAGGGGGTTGTCAAACTAGGTGTATACTTTGCATGACTCAATTTTTATTTCCTTGCCCAATGTTCAATTTTACATGTATATTAAGTTTAACTTCTTGAAAGTACAAATCCTGAACAAGGTATGCGTTTTGGAGGAGTCAAGCTTTGTGCAATTTATTTTCAATTTTTTCTACTGTAAATAGAGCCAGACTTGAGGTGAAGCCTAAGAGACCACTGCCTCAAGCCCAAGTATGTAGAGTTAATAAGTTTCTCTGATGAAACTTGATCTTCACTTCAAACTCATTTTGAACAATTTAAACATCATAGAGATATATTTGAATTTTTGTTTAGTTTAGAGAGGTTAAAGAGCACACATGTTGAAAGTTTGTTGAAATCTTGTGAGAATTTTGAGTAGTATTTGAAATATAATGGACATTTAAACATTAATGGTGATGACTTATGTTTATAGTTGAAAATCTTAAAGTGCTATTTATCTAGAGAAACAAAAAGAGTAATTGATGTGCCACATTACTTGAATATAATGGATTGTTGTTTCTCAAATGCTTGCATTGCATACAAGATTTTGCTAACCATACCGATTACAATTACATCGGCAGAAAGAAGTTTTTTCAAGTTGAAATTGATCAAGACTTATCTCCAATCAATTATATTGCCCATGTTATCCATTGGAAAAAAATTTGTTGAACAATTTGACTATTCAAAATTAATTGATATTTTTGCCTTTAAAATTGCGAGACGAGTTGTATTTAAGTGATCATTTAAAATATTTTCGCATTATTATTTCATTGCTATATAAAAAATTTAAATATTTTATTTTTTGTTCTATTGTTAATTTTAAGTCAACAAATTTAGTTCCATAAAACTCTTATAAATGAGAAAAATTAATTACTTGCTACGATTTAGGATCCCAAATTCTAAAGTTTGCCTCAGACCCCGCGAAACGCAAGTACGACCCTAATTATAGGCGTTGAGCCTTGAATTACATAAATGCTAAATTGAAGACCTCGTGCTTTGCTAGCTCTCCTACTTCTATGTGCAGCGATAGAAGTGAGATTTCCCCTATTTGGTAGGGATTAGAATTAGTTTTTGATAAAATTGATGAAATGCATGTTGAAAAATTGTGAGTCCAATAAAATATATGGTTAAAATTAATTGTTGAATTAATTTAAATTATATTGACCGCCAAATATGACATCAATGAAGTCCTAGGCCCTACTAAAATTCGAGATTTTTTTTTAAAATTATTAAATTTATGATTGAAATTTGTTTCTGCAATTAAAAATTCCAACTTCGTCAAAATCAAGTACTGATATGATATCACTACTGTAAATAGGTGAAGTTTAGATGGGATATCAAATCGTCGATTCTTGGATACAACATCTTTTGTAGCCCGGGTCTGTCTTAAATCTATAAAAAATTTGCATGGCACAGACATGATCCGTTTCACACGTCTAACGCAGAGCAAAACATTCTTAATTATTATTTATTTGTTTTTAGTGTATGTATATAAAGTGAGTGATATGTCCCTAACTCCCTATTCAAATCACGTGACTCAATGATTTGATCGAACATGTTCTTGTACATGTTGAGAATCATGTCATCGTGTCCGAATAATTAACATAATGATTGATATAATATCATATGATACTATGATTAGATTATTTTTATCAAATTATCTTCTAATCGGCTAGGATTCGACATTGCTTGTGACATCATTCTTTTGGCAAGGTGGTTCAGCTCTTTGTGGAGCTATGGAATTACAAAAGCTTACATTTGTGTTTCTTTTAATCTACTCTTAAAATCTCATTTTATTCAAATGCCACGTAAATTAAAATAGATAATGTATATAAAAATTTATTTCCTATTGATGTCTTGAACTAGATGGTATGAGAAGAAAAAAATGAAACATTATCAAAAGCACTGTTTAGATGTAAAGTCCATTTGACATGTTTTTTAGGAGTGGACATTTTAACTGAAATTGAAATTAAAATCGAACCTAAAATTCGAAAAATCGAGAATTGAAACCGACTGGATATGAGTCGGTTCTGGATTCTTGAATCAAAACCTTGGACAGCTGATTTTGAAATCGAATTTGTCATATCTTAAAAGTCTTATTTTTAAAAAATTTATTCACTATGTCCCAATCGTCCCGACCCATCAAGTTGAATTTACAAGGCCCAACTAGTTATTGGCCCGAGAAGTAAGTACTCTAATTAAGCAAATTCATTGAATAAATGAATCATATCACTTTCATTTATAGTCACTTGTAATCGCACCTTATGTGCTGTTGGTGTCACAAACTTTTCTTGAGGCACCGCGCATAGAGCCACAGTCAGAGTTAGATACTATTACGTTAGATATTGAATGTTATTTGCTCACATAATTGCACTGAATTAAGAAATTGTTAAAATATTTTTTTATTAATCAATTTCTATTTAAATATTGAGAAAATAATTTGTATTGTCAACTTACAACTTTTTGTAAAAAAAAATTATTATAGATAAAAATGAAATCGAAATTGATAGTTTTGGTTCGTGTTTCTTTACCTGGATCGATCCATCCGATGCTCAGACCTGATGTCTTTTGAGAAGTCAAATTGAGATTTTGAAAATCAAAAATCGCATTTGAACCCGTCTTGTTAGTTTTATAATACCATTGTATCTTCCTCAAAAATATTTTTCGGAAAAAGAAGTTTTTTTAGAAAATTAGTTTTAGTTTCAAGAAAAAAAACTCTTTTAACAAGAAGTAGAAGTAGAAATAGAAATAATTACAAAATTTTACAAATAGAATCTTTTAGACTAGCGCGTCACGATAATTTAATATTTATTCTCTCTCCATTAAATATATTAAGATGAAATATAGACACAACGGAGATAAATTTAAACTAAACCGCCTATCACATAAATTAAAATACTTTCACTTTAACTTTTGTTTGAGTTTTTATTTTATAATAGTATTTTTGAAGAAAGTGTGATTAAAAATAGATAAAAGTTTTGATTTCACGTATTAAATTATTTTATTAAGCGACTATATGATAAATTTTTAAAAATTGAAATTTTAAATTATGAAGATATCAGCTTATTTTATTCCGTATAATATATTGGAGAACCCAATGGTTAGGATTTCATTCAGCCTATGTTTGAGCTTCATTTTTTACTAAGGGTGTGTTTGAGTCACATTATTTTAGAAGAATGCATTTTGAAATAGTAAATTGATGGAGAATGTGTGGTTAAAAAAAAAAAGTTAATGACGTGATGGAAAACATTATTTTATTGAAGAATGTGTGGTTAAAAATGAGTAAAAAAATGAGAATAAAAATTTTAATGTGTACAAAACATGGGCTATGCTAAATACATTTTTACAAAATTTATTTTCCACCATACATTCTCACACAAAATAAGTTTACTCTTAATCGAGTTTTTTTCTTATTTTTTAATCGTATAGTTTTAAAAAATCACTATTTCAAAATACATTTTAACCAAAAATGAAGTTCAAACAATGGCTCAATAATATTTTTGTATTCAGGTTTATTAAGCTCTGGTCATTGTTTTTGAAAAAATATTATTTTTATTAATAATAAATTTTTTGAGAATATGTGGTTAAAAAGTAAAAATAATAAAAATTAGATTTACTTGTAGAATATTTTATTATCTGAATATATGATTGAAAATACACATTAAAATTTTCGTTAACATTCTCCTACTCATTTTCAACCAAACATTCTTCAATAAAATAATATTTTCCATCATATTAATAATTTTTCCTTCTTTTTAAACAACACATTATTAATCAATCCACTATTACAAAATACATTCCCAAAATAATGTGGCTCAAACACACCCTTATATGTGAAAAAAAAAAAGAATTTCAAAAAGAAATGAGACAAACCTAAGCTAAAAAGGTGTGAGTCACATCATTTTGGAAGAATGTATTTTGAAATAGTAGATTAATAGAAAATATGTGGTTGAAAAAAAAATGAAAAGTTATTGAAGTGATGAAAAATATTATTTTATTGAAAAATGTGTGATTGAAAATGAATAGAAAAATGAGAATGAAAATGAAAACTTTTATGTGTAGTGAACATGAGTTAAATAATAAAAAATTTCTTATCTCGAGAAATCACTACATAAACCATAATAATTGAGTAATGTTATTCATCCAAGTGGGATTACAAATACAGTCTAGATGACTCTAAATAATATGTTAAATAAAAGATGAAATTAAATGACTTATTTGATTTTACCTATCATTTAAAGGCAGATAAATTTTGTTTATAATGTAACGAGGATTAATAGTATTACTCATAAGTCATAATAATTCTGCTGAAATCCCAAGAGTAACGAGCCACCCACGGGCCGTTATCTCCAGCTGTAAAAATAACGGTCCCCACTAATAAAAACCTTGTAGTTTGACACGTGGTATACAGTGCATTAGGAAGGCTGGGCTATAGGTGTGTGGCGTCTCAAAGACATTCCACCAGTAACCAGGACAAGCAGACCACAAAGTCCAAGCCTCTCTCACATGTTCGAAATCTTCTTACGTCATGCAATCGTCCTCATTAACTTTTAAAAATTGCAAATAAACCCCCAAACATTTTTTTTTTCATGATTTCATTTTGTCATCTCAATTTATGTGGTTTTAGATCCCCCAACATTCAAAAGTGAGCATTTGAGTCTGGTCAATCTGAATCTTCATTATGATGAAAATTGTCAAACGTGAATACTATAACCATATAAAATTATTACGTGACTCAAAGTTGGGGGATAAAATCATTAAAGATTTAATGTGGAGAACTTGATTAACTGATTCTAAGTTATTTTCACATGGGGTTAATAGATTCCATGACATGATTTCACTTATTTAATAGGTCGGGGACCCAAAACTATACTTTTGTAGTTTGGGAGCCAAAACCATACTAACTAGAAAGTAAATGAGTTGAACCCATATTTTTCCTTGTTATTCCATTCCAAGTGGAAATTGTCGAGATTATGATAGTTCAAACACGAAGAATGTGTTTGTCACGATGAGGCTAGGTTTGGATTCCGGCGTGCATGTATTGAGCTCGTAGCCTCGTTTTGATTTGTATTAATATAGAGTTTGATAAAAATTAGGATGTGATGTCTATTTGGAATTTCAGAATAGCAATTGATACAATTAGCCCTTGTTGAGATCATATTTTTTAAAACTCATTTTCAATCACAGAACTACATTTTTTTTTATCAAATTTTTAATTACTTATTTTATTAATTTTATCAAAATCTACTAAAATTGATTTTTAGCTAAATCTTATCCCCCGTTTGATAGAAATTATTTGAGAAAAATAATGTCTTGAATGGTGAATTTTTGGTTTATGAAATTTATTTCCATTGCCAAAAAATAAAAAAAATAACCTGGAATTGTTTTTCTCACAAAAAAAATGGTGGGAAAAGCAATTCCCCAAAACCAAGGAAAATAGGCGCGTGGAGGGCTTGCTTGGAAAAACTTTTCCCTAGAAAATTTGGTTGTTCGAACATGCCAAAATCAAGAATTTGAAAATCATGGAAAATAATCATAATCAAACAGGGCCTTAGAATTAAATAAGTTCGAGATAAATGAATCACGCTACTTGACTAAAGATTTTAAAAGTCAAAGTACTTGACATTCTGTTGCAATTCAAGTTATTTATTGCAATTTTGAATCCAGTGATCAAAATTAGGGAACCATTATTTTAGCCAAATAATTCCATTTTTTTTTCTAAAAAACATAAGCCATTGTTTGATTCCGTTATATATATATATATATATATATATATATATATAAACGTCGTGTATATATTTTTAGGACCATTCTTCTTGTACATAAGGGGGTACATCAAGGTGTCCATAATGAACACCTTGCACCCCCTATTGGAGGAAGTGCCGGTTTTGAGCCTCTTATTTTTTTTTACAAAAATATATTTTAAATACTAATTTGATGGAGATTGTGTGGTTTTTAAATTTACATGTAATATTATTTTATTAAGAAATTTGTAATTAAAAATAAGAAAAATAATGAAAAACAAAGTATTTATTCCTGGAAGCTTTGCTTCTTGAGGCAAACAACATATTACTGGTGAAGGAATGGTTGCGTGCTAGTTCTGTTTCCTGTTTTGGGGTTCTTCGAGTGAAAAGAATCTATTCTCTTGCATTAATTCTCTCTCTCATCTCTTCACAACATAACAAAGGCCTAAAACAAAACAAAAACAAACTCTAGTAGGGTATAGACTGTACAGTATAGAGACACAGTAAGTGTGTGTATATATATTTATGTATGTATAAGAGAGAGAACTTGACAAGATAGCACTCTCTCAGCGTGCCAAAAAATAAGGCATTAAAGCAAAGATCACAATCCTGGAGCTATAATACCCCCCTGGGCCTGCCATTTTTTTCTTAGGGTTTATCTTTGTTCTTGGTGGGGTTTCTTTAGTGCTTGTTGTTTTATATTTCTGTTTCTTTTGCGAGTTTTATAGCTTTTATATTGAAAAATAACAACTCCCTTTTAAGACTCTTTAAGGGTTGCTCATTAGCCTTGATTCTTGTGTTCATTTCTTGAGTTTTGTGGGTTTGGAGGAGAGAAGCTTGCGTTTTAATGATTTTGAACATGTGGGTTTTTTTCAATCTAAGCTTTGGTTAAGCATTTCAAGGTAAAACTTTAAGCACGTGCACTGATCTTTGCCCTTTTCCTTAGCTTAATCTTTATATTTTGTTCATTATGATGCAGTTACTGCTAAATAAGCATTTTGGGTTCGTGTTTCATTTTTTTTTTTTGCAGCAAGAACTTCCTAATTGATTACTCATCCTTGAGCTGAAACTTGAAAGAGAGTCTGATTTAATTCACCAATAAATGGAGGGCTATTCAAGAAAAGATGTGGGATGTCCTCAGTTGCTTGATTTGATTCCAAAAGAGAAGGAATGGCTTGTGAAAAGTGCAGAAGAAACAAACCATGGACTTTCAGAGGAGAAAAAGCTTGAGCTAAGACTTGGTCCACCTGGTGGAGATTGGACATTCAAACAAATTAATGGTCCCAAAAATGAGTCTCTTCTCTCTTTTGGCTTCTTCCCTAACACCACTGCCGGCGCAACCACCACCAGTGCCACCACTCCATGGCAACACCAAACAAAGGCTTCATTTTTTCCCCTTATGGAAAAGAAATCGTGTAGAATAGTAGAGTTGCAGGGTGCAGAAAAGAAGGCATTTTCACCTGCAAATAAGGCAGTGCCTAACAGCAGCAATGCTCAGAAAAGGTACCTCAGCTTTTTGTTGTTTTAGTACTTCAAAACAATTAAGCAGAAAATACAAATCTTTGAATATGCACACATCCCAGAAATTCCCATCACTGCTCCATGCATGTAGATGTAAATCAATCTGGCGATGATTTTTAGATTTTTGTATGTTTGCCTGCCTTGTATTTATGTATTATCGATCCATCGTGCATTTGTCCAAGGATGTTTCTCTCAGTCTCAACTATGTCTGTCTGTACAAATATTAATATTTCATGTTAATAAATAATTAAGTTACTTCCTGCAGTTGTCCTGTGAATATTCATTTAATATGGTAATAACCCTGTAAGGAGGTCAGTTTTTCTGCATGCTGTAGTTTTTGCCGATTAGATTTATGGGTGCCTCTGCTTAACTTTAGTAAATGCTTTATGTAAAAATTGGTTGTGTCCTACTTAGATTCCTTAAATTACCTTCTCCACCAAGTGAAATCAAGATACCAATGGAAAGCAAAAAGGGGGAAAAAAACACCGAAAATTGTATTCGTTTTGATCAATCTTCATGGACAAACTCATCACGTTATTGAATTGTGTTGACGAGAAATAATCATCTGTATTGGTTCTTGATAATTTAGGTATAATTTTGATTTGCTAGGCTTTGCTATAAAGAGTGAATGTAATTTTTATTTGGCCATTAACTAATCTTTGTTCTATTGTGGTGCCTCATTTGTAAAAAAATAATAGAACTGCTCCTGCTCCAGTGGTGGGATGGCCTCCTATTCGTTCGTTTAGGAAGAATCTTGCAAATGGCAATTCTTCTAAATTATCCTCTGAGTCACAGAGTGTGGTCCCGGACAAAGATTTCAGCAAAAAACCTATTGAAAATTGCCCCAAAAGTAGATTTGTGAAGATAAACATGGATGGTGTTCCCATTGGAAGGAAAGTGGATCTTAAAGCGTTCAATAGCTATGAAAAACTCTCCTCAGCCGTTGATGAACTCTTCAGAGGCCTACTTGCAGGTTACTATCCAGCAAATCATGAATTTATGTGTAGATCACGTGTTTATCTTTTTTGATTAAGCATGTTTAACTACTCTCGAAAGGTTCACTTTTAGGTAAATAAACTCATATATTAGTAATATATTACCTTTGGTCGTAAGAGTTACTTTCGAAAAATGTAATAATAGTGAGAAAAGAATAAGTAATCCACTTAAAACTAACCTTTTTTTGTAGGCTTAGCCATACATCCTCTAAATCTAAATGTAGATGCATATTTCTTTAAAAATCTGACTGGTTCACTTGTTTTTCATTTATCTTTGTAGCTCAAAGCGATTCTTTGACGAATGGTATCGAAAACGAGTTAGAGGAAGAGAAAGTGACAAGTGGTTTGTTGGATGGAAGTGGGGAATATACCCTTGTTTATGAAGATAATGAAGGGGACAGGATGCTTGTTGGGGATGTCCCTTGGGAGTAAGCATCTTACCTCCTTGAATCTGATGCAATTTTATTTTTGACTAGTTCTTTTTTAATATTCTTGCCACTCGGTTCTGGGGTTTTCGGAATAGAAAGGATGGCACATTTGTTCATTCTTTCGTTCTTCCAGGTTTGACGTTCTGTACCTAAATTCCCTTCCCGATATATTCTTATTAATTGTAGTTTTATTATTCAATACATACTCCCCCCAGAAATTATAATTTTTCGTTAATGAATCAAAGTCACTGAAATGTATTTAAATTTAAGAGACTCGGTGAATGCTTGTGGCAGTTTCCCCGATCTGTCCTGCAAAAATCTCACTTGTGATTGTATGTAGTATAAAAGTATAGTGCTTATTAAAATCAAGCTCACTTGGAACTTCATGACTCGACTTTCGATGGAATTAGACTGCTAAAACACCATTTTTGTTTATTTTTTTTGTACATTTTGTTTGCAGCATGTTTGTATCAACTGTGAAGAGACTGCGTGTACTGAAAAGCTCTGAACTCCCAATGCTATCCTGTGAGTTCTATTTTCAGTTTCGTGGATGAATTTTTTTTCAGTGTAATGAAGCACGGTTGTGACTAATGGAGCATTGAATCATTGTTCTTTGCAGGTGGAAGTAAACCGGGAAAGCTCTCTCTCGACGGTTCATTCTAATGATGCGGAATCTAAATACAGAGATTGCAGGGGCACTACTTTGTTTGTTTTAAACTTATGGATGAACAATTAATATGTTTTATCAAACTCCTAGTACTTGCCATTTTCTTGAATTTTGGCCTTTGAAATGCTGTAAAAAGAAAAGATGAAGCTTGCATATCTTCTTGTACATGCTTTATTGCCTGAGAACTTCCAATTGATATGGTATATTGTGAGGCTTTTATTTCTTATGGCAGCAATTTTTATGAATCTTGATTTTATTACCAAGGCAAGAAACTGTGAATTCTAGGATTTTACCAGACCAGTGGAATTAGGCGTAGGTATCAATCTTGTACGCTCCTACTTAGTTATAATTTCGACCGCCTATTTTTGGTTTCCCATCCTGTTCAAGAAAAGTCGTCATCCTCCTGTTATGCTCCTAAAGACAACCTTGTACATTATTGTTCCACGAGAATTGATCTTTACTCCTTCAAGTGAGACAGTAGAATCATTGTTTAGGATATGTAGTGCAACCCAAATGTTTTAAATCTTCTAGCAATGAATTCTGAAACTAGAACAAATGTACACTGCTGTCCCAACTGCTTCAGAAAGATTCCTAAGCATTACGGTTGACTCTTTTAGTTATCAGGTCATATTAATCAATCTGAGGTACTGTTAGAGGGAGGTTTTTGCATCCCCGTAAAATTTTTCATCCTCACAGTTTCAAGAAAAAGTTTTTCAGTTGCTATTAAAGTTTGCTTAGAATTTATTTGCGTGAAAATTATTAATTGTGTTTGATTTTTATAATTTTTAACCTAGAAATTATTATTCTTATTTATCTTTTATTGGTGGGTAGATAGGGAGAGGGGTCGATGAGAGAGAGAGAGAGAGTGTGTGTGAATTGTCAGAAAAGAAAAATCTCTCTTCTCAAAGAAAATATTTTACTTGTTTTTTCAGCAAAATTTGATTACGTGACCAACTTTAAAAAAATATTTTTCATGAAAAATAAAAATGTCAATCAAGCATTTCAAAAGTAAGAATTTGGATTAAAAAATGTCATTTTTCATGAAAATTAAAGCCAATCAAAAACGCCCTAAAAGTTTTGAGAGTTGTTTTCGAACTTCCTCAAATTTAATAGATTTTAAAATTTAATAGATTTGATGACATGATAGATAATCCTTCATACTAACGTCAAAAGCACCTGGCGATTATTAGGTTTTTTGTTATTTTATTTTTATGTTTTGAGTAAATTCCAAATGCATGGAATTTTGAATTAGTCTAGTTTCTGCTCCTATCATTTAGGATCAGAATTTTTTTCCCCTTCTGTTATTGGCTCATGTAGATTATGTTAGGAATTTAGTTAACATGCGCAGCAAAAAATAAATTATTTTTCAATTTCCATCATGAATTTGTTTTGTGTTTAAATAGAAACTGTGTTTAGAATAATGTCTTTCATAAATTTTGCAAACTCTTTTGCTGATTCTTGAAATACGAACAATCACGATCTGCAATTCACAACTGTCCAATATCGAATGAAAATTCACACAGAGAACAAGATTGAGAGAAGTAAGGTTTTTACTTTTATCGTGCTAGTAAGAATAATTATTTTTTTTTACATATTTTTCCAAACCTTAGCAGCCTATTAATACAAATCCAAACGGGTTTGGCTCATCGCTTAACTTAACCAAATCCAATATTTAATTAATCCAATTAATAAAATTTGGTCCATGAGTTAATTAATCCAATTAATTAATTAATTATCCAATACTTGTCAATTAATTAATTGGTAAATCTAATTATTCTAGTTCTCATTTTGTGTGTGACCCATTAGGTTCCCAATCACGATACCTAACAAAGTGAGTTATTATTTTGATCTAATTAAAATCAATAAATTAAAACACCCCTTTTTAATTTATCACCAATTCACATCCATCGTCTCAAATTGACATCTAGCAATGAATCAGGGCAATACATATGACGGAAAATATCATGTGGTATGACATAACCAAACTTGTTTGTTTCCGAGTTCATTTAGCAATAAAGATCCTCTTTCATTTCAATGTGAAGTTTGTGAGTTAGCAAAACATGACATCGAGCATCTTTTCCTTTAAAATCTCATAAACCGTCTAAACCTTTTTCTATCATACACAGTGCTTATGGGGACCAACTAGGATTAGCACACTTGTTGGAAAAAAAATAATATGTTTTATGACTCTTATAGATGATCATACAAGAATAAATTGAGTTTGTTTGCGTAAAAATAAGTCTGAAACAAAACAAGATATCAGAGACTTTCACATCAGGGCCGTACCCGTGTTTCGCGGGGTTTGAGGCGAACTTCAAAATTTGGGCCCCTAAATCATAGCAGACAATCCACTTTTTCTTCTAAAAGAGTCTTACGAGACTAAATTTGTTAACTTCAATTCAACAATAAAATGAGTTTGAAGTAAAGATCGAACTTGATCAATTATAAAGAGAAAATAATCAACTCTAAAAGATTCTTCAACTGATTGTGTTATCTCTTCACCGACACTTTCATCTAACTACATATTTCTTCGAATGCTATGTTTCTTTCAGAAAACAGCTTCAATTCTCATTTCACTTGTTATTTGTTTAGCATAATCCATAGCACTAGCAATCCAGATTTTCTATAATTTTGGAGAAACAAAATAAGTGCTTCTGAAAATTTGACGACTTCATCAATATCCATGTTTTCGGCTTGAAAAAATCTACTCACAATATTGATAACGTCCAACAACTTATACCAAATGACCATACTAGAAAGAACTCAAAATTCTCAAGTTCATGTGTTTACAACAACTTATACCAAATGACCATGCCAAGTAAAAACTAAAAATTCTCAAGTTCATGTGTTGCTAATGACTTAGTTTCAATCTTTGTTTTAAGATCTTCAACAACGTTTGCAAAGTCAAGTAAAGCGTCTCTTATTCGTACATATTGCTCTTTTGTAGGTTTGACATTTTCTACATGACATTTTCAGTGTGTTTGTGGCAATGGCTTAAGTGTTAGACCTTCAACTTTATCTTTAAAAAAATTTCATCGTTTGGGAGAAAAAGAGAAAACTGTGTAGATGTGTTGTATCACTCTATAGAATGACAACTTTAGAACAACAATTTGCCATATCACATAATGCTAGATTAAAACTATGACAACTACATGGAGTATAGAAAACTCTAGGATTTATTTCAAGAAACCTTTTTGTACACATTTATGTCTCCCGCTCATGTTAGCTCCATTGTCATACCATTCACCTCTTATATTATCAATATTAAGCTCAAGATTCGTTAACACATTTTTAAGCTTAT
>CAIGRH010238549.1:0-11967 GCA_903798295.1 Fraxinus nigra | reverse complement strand
TGCAATTTTAAAATTTGTTCAAAAGGAATATTTTCAATTTGGTTGGTCAATTTACATGAATTGCTAAAAAAAACTATAATATGACCTACGACAACGTTTTTAAAAGTTACGAAAAGTTCTTTAGCAACGTTTAGAAAACGTTGCGAAAGGGTTTTTTGGCAACGTTTAAAAAACGTTGCTGTAGGTCTTTGACAACGTTCAAAAAACGTTGCAGTATCTCTCTACTCTACGACAACATCTCGATTTGCAACACACGTCCAAACGTTGTCGTATATTGTTTTTGTTGTAGTGTAATTTATCTTGGAATCTAAATGCTCATTGGAGCTTTTAAACGAATCAAATTGCTCGTTTGAACTTTTTGGACTTTGATATCATATTGAATTCCTTAATCTAAAAACTTAATGTGTTAGAAAATATCATATATATTATTTAAATTTTACATTCAACTGTCAAATACATATAATATAGAAGCTTAAAATATGTTGAAAGTGTTCAAAATATACTCACGTATTATTCACATATTCTATAAGATTCACAACTTACAAGCACTTAAAAACGTTATCAAATATGATATATACTCAGATAATTTGGTGAAGTACTTGACTTGAATAAAAGAGCTCTTGCAACATGTGAAACATAGACTAGAAGTGTTACTCAAGAGTAGTAACCACCAACATAATACAAAGCAATTATATAGCAGAGGGAGCATGGTAAGGCTGAAATTATGTCTAACACACAGTTAATTAGTTATTTGATAAAGAGAAAAGTCAACATAGAGCTTTGGATTTCTTTAACAACTAGAACTCCACTAAGGTGAATCCTTAGCATTAATATGTAGGGACCTAAATAATGTCTAGACAGCGCAGGAAGACACTTAATAAAATGTGTTATTATCAAGACACTTCATTACTACTTATTCAACTACTTTTGCATGGCGCCTTTTATTATGCCCCTTTTTGATATATATTAAAATTAATTTTTTGATAAATTTTGATAAAAGTTGGTGAAATATATTATTAAAATTTTTTGAATCTTATAAAATATAATTAAAAATAATTGTTGACTTTGATTTAAAATATTTATCAACTTTTAATCTACGTCAAATGGGAGCTAATATTATCAAACTTAAATGGAACCCAATAAATCATGTTTATGAATATGCCAAGTTGAAGCATGGTTAATCACATCTTTGTGACATATGAAGAACTCAAAATTATTAAATTAATTGATGTCACCAAACATGTCATGAAAATATTATCGAATGACATGTCTATATTCCGAATTTTAATTTATCATGCAAGTATGAGAAATAACAAAAGATTCATTTAGTTAGATTTATCAAAATAATTAAGAATTTGTTTCTATAGTTTATGTGCAATGTGATTAATAAGTTTCAATAATTTGTCCTACGTAAAATATCCATATTCCTTGCTTACTCAGTTCCCTTGCCTACTAATATATCAAGACTCAAAGAGGCTTCCAACTTGAACGTTTTCTTGGACCATGAGGCTTCTACAACTATATACTTCTTAGGTTCGCAACGTTAGTTCGTGGTGCCATCTAGGGCATCCTTGGGAGGAATGCTTTCTTCAACTATGACGTTGTCACAAGTATTTTCATCATTGTTAAGATGATCAATCTCAACTGATAAATAATTTAGCTACTCGTGAAATATAGATCGAATTTTCTTTTATCATATATAGTGTTATTAATGATTTTACTACACCTACCACACACAATCCTACGTATCAAAATCCAACTATGCCCATTTATGGTGAAGTCCCCAAAACTTTCATTCAAGAGAGAAAATAGAAAAAGAATAATCCATCACAATGGGTGGGCCAAAAGGAATGGAATTTGGAATTGGGCGAAAATGCCGTATTCAATGTGGTCCCCACCCCACCCCACCCCAAACCACCCCACGAAAACTAATACTCCCATGTCGAGGTGACGCGTGTCAGTTCTTTTAACTAGACACTATAATTGGGCTAATATTGTGGGTAGAAGTACCTTTTGGAAGAAACTCCAATTATTGGCTCAATGACCCTTACTTGTTACGGTGGGAACGCACTTACAGTAGTGCTATTGGAAATTGACGCTTCAATGTCACATGCTCATATACTTTAGTAGTGCAAGAAAAAGCTATCGGTCCACTTAATTATGCCTTCACTTCGATTTAGGTTTATTTAATATTAAAATTTCAAGACAAATGCCTCAAGGAAAACTATATATATTTGTAGACAAGTAAATATTTAAATCCTGTTACTCATATAAATAATCATAAAATAAATATACCACGTGGCAGACGGAAGATCTCACACATGGTGGGACAGTATGACCAACCATGTTTAGTACGTGTTGGAACGAGCCCAACATAAGGGCAAGTCGACTAATCCTTTTCTGGTAGAAGTCCCAGCACGAACATTTTTCCTGTCGAGGTGAATAGCTGAATTCAAAACGAATCCAGTGAAGTGATTGACAAGACAACATATTACGCACCTACACGGTCACGTCCCTAGACTATGAATAGAAGATATGTGGATCTTAGCATTTAATGACTTGATTGATTGATCGATGTTAGCAGGATCCATTGGATCCAGTCACACCACTTGCCCTATCATCCGACGAATCTCGTTCACCTTACTTAGAGTATAAAAACTCACAACCAGTACAGAGAGAGGGTAATGCAAGTTTAGACATTCAAAAATCGTGACACTCCCTACACTAAAAGTTCACTCCTTCCGACCCCCTTTTTGATTTACAAAATAATGACATTACAACTCGTTAATCATTATGAGCCATCACTTTCGTCAATCCGTTAATATAATTCGTGATTCCATCCAGGTATATTAGGATTTGGTTTACAAAGATGTGAATTTCTATTCATCTGTTGGCCATGTCATCGGTCCATTTTTTAAGGTCAACAGACTGATGTCGTCTGTGGGAATCTTTGATACCATAATCATGTACATCCTAGTGGTAAAAGCTATCTGTGAAGAGCCTTGAAGAAAGGTTTTGGTTCTTGAAGAAACACCGTAGCAAGTGTACAATTCAAAAGACACAATGAGTTCAAGTCACCAAGGAACACATGACGGAGATGGGCAGCAGGAGACCTCTGAAGAAGAGGTCCTCCGTACGAACGTAAACATGCATCGCCCCCACAACCGCTACAGGTGAGGCAGTACCACTGCACGTCTAGCAATGGAAGTTGGAGAAATGGTGGCCAACATGAGGAATATGGCCCAACAAAACACTGTCATGCAGCGACTGCTCATGCAAATGCATCAACAGGTTGGGTCCTAGGAGCATAGGGTCTTTCTCCTAGAAGATAAGGAAATTTGACACGACGGGATACCCTCAAATGTATGGGAGGAATGGTGACCTATTGGAAAAAGAAGTGGAGGCAGACACCTCTACTAACTATGTTACTACAAGCTGACCTAGCAATGATATACCAATGGAAGAAAACCTTCTCCCCGAATACTCGCAGAAACACGAACCCCAAAGGTTTGCCAGCGTCTTCGACAGAATTGGAGCATCTAGGCCTAAAAATAGGTCCCAGCAGCCTCCTCCAACTCAAAGAGGACAAGAGCAAAATCTGTGGTACGAGCCTCAAGGGGTTCAACCGCCTAGAAATAGGTGAGAAAGAAAAGACGCTGCAAATGCGAAGAATCAAGCTGGAACATCGCATCCTCAATATAAAGCAAAGGAAAATTACTCTACGGCCTATGTAGATCGTTCAAACAGGATGACAATGACGAGAGTTTTTCATTTTTTCAAGAGTTGAGAAGCGCCCCAGTTCCTAGCCATTTTGTACCACCAAAGATACCCAAGTATGAGGGAAAAGGCGATTCGATGAAATACCTCAACAACTATAAAACCTAAATGTCTCTGCGAAGAGCCTCGTCGGTGCTTAAATTTCGAGCTTTCCATCTCACATTGATAGGAGCTACTGAAATCTAGTATAAACGTATTCCTGCTGGTAGCATCAGAAGTTGGTCAAACCTTAAAAAGGCCTTCCTAAACCAATATATGTTAAGTAAGGAAGGAGAAGCTCCCATTCAGAGGCTGTAGGACATGAGGCAACAAGTAGGGGAAACCCTCAAAAGTTACATGGCTCGTTTTACGAACGAAGTGGCCTATTGCGAGCAAGTCACAGATAGAGATGCACTTTCTACCTTAATGGGAGGCATCAACATGAATACCCTATTTTGGAGGGAAGTGCGAAACAGAAATCCCACCACTTATGATGCCTTGGTGGAAATGATGAGCGAAATTGTCAACGAGGAACTGATTGACCACCGCAATCGAACCTCAATAGCGCTCTATTACCCCAAAGGCAACAAAGGGGTCCTATATCCCATTTGGTTTACCAATAGTAGACCCAGGCAGGACACACTATAGCCCCCACTTCGGGGTAGGCGTTGGCCACTTCCACTTTAAATATCGTGCCCTCTTTGACGTATGAAGAGGTTGGGCCTGATACCTAGAGGCATTCGAACTTACCTAGAGGAAGAGGCAGATGCATGGGGAGGAGCAGAGATCCTAAAATGGGCAATATTATTCTTATCACCGAACCAACAGCCATAGTACCAAAAATTGTCTGCCTAGGCCATATCACGAAGAATCTACTGGTGCCCATGCCGAGAATATAAATACCCAACACATGCAAGGAAATGCTCCTCCACCTAGGCAAGGTCCTCGACACAACGAAGCGAGGTGAAACCGTTGGAGCAAATCGCCTCAACGGGAACATGAAGAAAATAGAAACAGGATAAGAGGTCAAAGGCCCAGAAGAGAGCCTCCAATAAACGTTGATCACTCACCTATTAGGGAAATCGACGCCATAATTGGTGGTCTGCATATAGGGAAAGTTCCAAGAATGTCTTGAGGAACTATACAAGAGAAGCAAAGGATCCCCCATGGCAAGCTATTTGATTAACAACAACAACCCATGTACTGTGAACACCCCGCCAATCACTTTCTCCCTTGCAGATGCCACGGGAGTTCATTACCGACAAACTAGATAGTGGTCTAGTTCGGGTGGCATTAATTGGTCCATTCAGCAAAAAAAAAAAAGTGTCAAGAAACATTAATATCAATCAATAACCATTTGAAACTCACGGATTTTAGTGAAAATCGGGATTGATTCAATGTAAATAGATTAGTTACCAAATTCACCGAGAGCATAAATTTGTCATTTACACTGGTAGAGATTTGAACCCACACTTTGAATATGAAATATCACAATCTTGCCCACTATGGCCAGGGGCGGAGTCAGCCGTTTGAAGTTGGGGGTCCCTGAATTGAAGATATAGAGATGTAGGGGTGGGAGGCCACGGGGATACCTTATTGACAAAAAAATCAAAAAACATATAAAAGAAAGTACCAATATTTAATTTAGTAAATCATACCTTATTACAAGTGTTCCTTTCGAGNGAGAGCATAAATTTGTCATTTACACTGGTAGAGATTTGAACCCACACTTTGAATATGAAATATCACAATCTTGCCCACTATGGCCAGGGGCGGAGTCAGCCGTTTGAAGTTGGGGGTCCCTGAATTGAAGATATAGAGATGTAGGGGTGGGAGGCCACGGGGATACCTTATTGACAAAAAAATCAAAAAACATATAAAAGAAAGTACCAATATTTAATTTAGTAAATCATACCTTATTACAAGTGTTCCTTTCGAGTTCACATACTTTGAAGACAGAAACAAAAAATGAAATTGATAGGTTTTAAGATTTTTATTCAATTTGTGTGTGTGTGTATGTTTGAATCATTAACTCGTTGATCCGATGATTTGTCCAGCTGAATGATTAAATCAGGTCCGATAACTAAATTATTAGCTCTACTAATGTGTTTGATATGATATTTCATATTTTCTCGAACAATTAAATAACTTATGTACATTTACCTATTTAATCTTCTACATATTGATGTAAACTATTTGCAAAAATGGGTTCACTGTGGAAAAAAAAAAAACCTAGAATATGCATTGGGTGAATCTTTCTATGCTTGAATACCGCAATTTGAAATTTGAATAATGAGGTAGAAGTTTGGGGAGCAACAATGTTGCCCTTAAGTCTACATGGATTGAGTCGCTCAAATAAAAATGGTCAAATGTGATTTAGTATTCCCGCTCTAAATACCAATTGATTTTAGATGATCAGATGATTAAAGTTGGAGCCTACAAGAAATTTTAGAGTTAGGATCATAAGTTCGAGCTGCAAAATTAAACATCATGTTGAGAGAGAGATTGTTGGGAAGCAATAATACTGCTATTAAGCCTATAGACTAGGTCATTCAATTAATGATGGTGGCTGAATATTGTCATAAACGATTTAGCATTTTCTTACTGAACACGACTTGATTTTTCAAATGAGATGATTAAAGTCGAGTCTACTAGGTCATTTAAATAACGATGGAGTACCATAAAAGGTTTAACCATAAAATGTTCTAAAACCACAATTCTACGTGGAATACATAACTTTATTTCAACTATGTATTTTTCAACTATCTTCTGCAAAAAATAATCGTATAAGAGGTGTTTTCTAGTGTACGTCTTCTTGAATCCCTAAGGAAAATTGATATAGATACGCATGCTATAAATATGTCTATGTCTAGTGTACAAGGGTGCATGATTAATTTATCACACCAACTTTTGGAATATAATTTATATGCAATTATTCACGCATGATATATTAAATGTAACCCACATAAACATTTACATCAATTTCGTGTAAATGCCAATATTTTGGATGAAATATTCTATTATGGAAGTAGTACATACCACATTCAATTCGTTACATAAATCACTCATTCAGGGACGGAGCTAGGATAAAAGAATTGTGGAGCAATTTTCACAAATTTTTAAACGTGAAGACAAAAATTGAAAACTAAAAGGATTTTCTTGAAAATCTTGGACAAAATTTGAAATTTAGTATTGGAGCAGCGAACCTCACTACCCTCACACTAAATCCGTCCATGCACCTGTCCTGCTTTGATTTCTATATATTATTTTTCATTCTTAAAAGCTCATTGTATTTCCTACTCAAGGATGTAAGTTGACAGCATTTGTATATATAGTTGTATTTTTAATAACAAAGATCTTGATAGTTGGCGTTATGTACTCTATATATGAAATGATATCCTTGATCTTTTGAAAATAGTCGATATGCTTGCTTAAATTATGTCCGTTTTTGTATATGTAAGAAGCTGAAGAGTGATAGCAAAAATTATAACCATTAAAAAATATAACACGTAGTGCAATCCTGAAAGTCTCAAAGAAATATTTTATAAAAGAATAAACTATTCGAATAATCGACTCTCAATGGAAGTTATTGAAAATGGAAATATAAATAAGTAAAATCTTTTACTAATTAGTTGACTTTCTCAGTCAAAGTTTCTTTACTATTTATATATGAATGTTTCGTTACATGGAATTTGCCAAATTTTCATGAAGGCAAAGAAAAATGGGCCCTTTTTGCTGAGAAAAACTTGTACCTTAATACCTCATAATTTAAAGCTGATGAAGAAGTGACAAGTGATTGTTTTCGAAATTAATGTACATGGTCCAGATTCAGACCCACTGTTCCCCGGTTAAGCTTACATGTGGGATCTAATTACGCCCACGTTCATCTTTACGTGTCGATTTCTTAATGGATTTTTTTTTTCTCCTGTTTCTTCCCTTTTGTGCATATTTTTCTTGACATAAATTAATATATAAATTGATAGCTACAAGACAGACTTGGTACATCAAAGATGTAGTACTTATTAAACGTGTGAGGGGTAGTCCAATTTTTATAAGTTGGTCTATATTTTTACATTTATTTGATATATGATTATATTTCTTAACATGCTCCCAGAAGATGGCGGTTCGTTTGAACGGATCAATCTTAAAATTTGTGTGCTCATTTTTTGAATCTTAATCTGATCGAATAGCTTGTTGGAGTTTAATAAGCTTTAATACTATGTTAAGACTTGAGATTCTATCTTAAAACGTCAACTTTATTAACATGAGTAATACAAACTCTTATAAGTTGGTCTACGTTTTCAACTTTAATAAACAAGGATCCATACAGATGTCTGTTAATAGAGGATTTATTCCAGTTATGAACTCTCTCGTGACTAGGAGGGGAAAGTGTAGCATAAAAGGGTTGGTCCGTACGACAGAATTTTGCCTTCGTGATTAAGTAAGAATTGAATTTCGAGATGAGAAGAATAGTAATCTTTTGTAGCTTTCCTTACAACGGAATTGCCAGCAAATTCCTTAATGAAAGAGATTAATTGTATCTATATTCAATTCTTTCATATATAATTGATGAGTAATAGTTGATGTTGACATTTAAGGAAAAAAAAGAAAGCAATTTTTTTAAAAAAAAAAAGTGAATTGGAATTCCTTGTACCCATCGTGGACATCTAATTCTAAAGTGCACTACTTTTTTACGAAATAAATAAAAGTATATATATATATTAATCCCCCTTTTCAATCTACTTTTTTAATCTCCTTTAATTGACTTGTAGATTCCCTTCAAATCCTTGTCTAATCAGTTTTTTAATTTTTTTTTAATCGAATGAAGACAATTACAGTGACGTTGATTCTGAATTGAGCACTTGTCGTCACTTGTTTGAGTAATCAAGTGCATGCACCAACTTTATATGATTATTTCCTTAGTTCCTTTCAAAAATTCGGTGCTATCTTGATAACATGTTTGCTCAATTAATAATGATGGGGACTGCATTATGACAAGGTACAACGTTTTACCTACGTATATCAATACTAAATAGTGTTGGGAAAATTGTCTTAGGAAAAAAAAAAGCCAAAATCTCAACCAAAATTTAGCATAATATTGCAATTGTCCATTTATATTAACAAGGGCATTTCTTCTCTACTAATTAAGCACATGACATGGAGAAAAATTTAAGTCTAGCATTCTAGAATTTCCTAGTTCTCTTTGTAGTCTATGCAAGGAGTAGAAAAATTATGGGTGTGGTAAGTGAGTATTTTTCCGATGATACTTGAGGGTGATGAGCGACAAACAATTTTTACGCGGTGAAATATTCATGTCTTGGACAGTCCGTGACTTTAAATAGTTTTGGAGTTATCTATGTAAATTTTTATGTTATTTATCTCCATCTTTTTACGTTTTCAATCTCGTTATATTTTTTTCTGAACAAAGATCATATAGGAAAAATCGAAGAATTGGTATCAATTTTTAACGATGATACCAGAGCATTAGGGTTCGAAGTCTTGAAGCACAATACATATATGGTAGGTATCAATGCAACTTGGAGGAATTTTGTTGGAGGAATGGACGATAGGCATGTCAAGTAAAACTATCCAAAAGGTTGAGCAAACTTGGCTAACTACTAGAAGTTAGACTTGGATAGTGTTGTTACAAGTATGACGATCTTTTTTATTAAAAATGATGTAGGGTAAGACAGATATTACATCCTCATGGCATGCCGTTAATTGACATGTTAAGTGGTGTATTAGTGCTATCGTCCCAACGTGTACATGGGCATGGCATTGATGGATGTTGTGTGGTGAAATTCATACCAAAAACTAATCACCTCTTTGAAAAGCCAAAAAAATAGTTGTATCATTATTTTTACCAAGTGAGTTCGACATAAGTTGATGAAATTCTAAGAATTTATTTCTTCCAAGTGTATGTACTCTTCACGGTAGAATGTGTTTATTTTCTATTTTGAGAATCGTGACCATCAAAGTTTACCATTTTTTCTCTAATATTGTGACCAAGAGCTCCCAAAGAGATGGTAAATAGAGATGACAAAAAAATCTGACAAATTCGTTACCCGCGGGCCCCACCTCGAACGGGGTGAGGATTATCGCTTATAAATTGGGTATTCAGGGTCAAGGTCGGGGTCGGGGTCGGGGTCGGAGTGGGTAACTTTGCCCCGAGGGAAAAGTGGTAACTAAGATTATTTTAAAAATATGACAAGTAATAAAAGTCTTAGTTTATCATATATATTTGAATAATTTAACTTTTAAAAGTAAATGAAAAATTAAAAAATATGTTATTGTCTCACTTTAATGAATGTGGGCAATAAAATGGATTATAAAAATTTGAAAAAAAAAACGGGTAATAAACAAGGCAAGTGCCCGGCCTCGACCTGATCTGGCTCAACTTAAACGGGTAACGAGGCGAGAAGTTACCCCTCGGGACGAGGATGGGGGAGGTTACCCCGACCCGTCCCTTTGCCATCCCTAATGGTAAAGTTTTCGTTCGTGTTTCATCATGAAGAAAATTATTGAGAAAATTATCAAAAAAGAGTCAAAATAAAAATGTATATTTTATTTGAAAGAAAAGATGACAAAAGGTCTAACAATTGAAAAAATAATAAAATAAAAAATTGGGCATAATATTGTAATTGTCCATTGTAAATTAACATGATTCTTTCTAGTCAAATCAAGACTTTTATTAACTCAAGTTCTCACAAACTTTTGACAAAATAAAAAGAGGAACACTTATCAATCTAGGGAACAATCATCGGAGAAAAAACAAACAAACATAAAAGGCGTGAGTATGGGTCACTCTATTCCCACATCTTGCCTAACGTTAAACCACCTACGTCTTTGCCTCCTGAATGGAAGAGGCAAATTCCTCTGCACCCATGGGTGGAGATGTAGGGGGAATGGGTCGAGCTATAGCCCTACTTAGTTCCCAGCCAAGTTAGTTTTTAATATGCAGAAAAAAAAATTATGTAAAAAAAAATTTTATGTGTAATTTTTTTTAACATATTAGTTCGGTTTAAAGAAATTTAGTGTGGTCCTGGATTTGCCCCATGTTCACATTGCATATAGAATGAACAGATGATGCAGTCCCCGACAAAGGCACAACATGTCCCCATGTATGCTCCATTAATTATAAATGTGAAAACCGGTGTAGAAATAATAGTGTTTTAAAAAGCGTAAAGCGTAACTATGCGTGGAGGCCAAGTTTTAAGCTTTATGAAACTAGGCGAGCCTAGGCGAAGTTTAGGCGTAAATAAAATTAAACACAAAAGCTAGATGCTCAAAAGTATAGGAAAGTGGAAATACAGGAAAACCACATAGAAAAAGAAGAATTATAAGTAAAATCTACTAAGAATCACATACCCCAAAATTACAAATACAATGTAAAACATAATAACATCCTAATGCTATACATACCTAATACCCTAATCAGTTGCGGTGTGCAGAGAAATTGAAAGGTTTTGAGCCGTTCTTTCGTCTTTTTTTTTTTGTTCTTTCGTTTTCTCAGTTTTCTGGAGTCTAGAGTTTTTGAAGTTTGAAGGGATAGGAGGCTACTGAGTCTGGGCTGCGGGTTTTATTAAAAAAATGGGGAAAATTAGGCATAGGCGGAGATGCCTAGGCGATAATTAAGCGATCAACATTATCGTTGACCGCTTAATTTTCGCTTAAGCTCGAGGCGAAGTGTTTTCATCAAGTTTCGTGCCTAGGCGGCGCATATGCACGCTTTTTAGAACAGATAGAAATACCACCATAAATAAGATGCACCTGATGATCCTGGAAAGCCATCATGTGCATCGCCGAACAAGTAAAATTTCATTCCGCTCTATCATAGGCTTTACTTATATTGAGTTTGCGTGTCATAAATCCTTTCGTCTCGTTATTACGTTTACCAATATAATGTAGTATTTCAAATGAAAGAATGGCATTATCCGTTGTAAATCTGCCTAGCACAAATGTACTTTAATTTTCAGCTATTAGTATAGATAGAGCCCGTTTCAAGGAATTCCAATGCTTTTGTTAGAATTAAGGTGTAATCCGAATTCTATTTTGAAGATGATTGGGAATTTTAATTAAGGTCAACATTAAGAAGAATTATGTTTGTTAGAATGCTTTTAGAATCATATTTGAATTCTATTTGACAAATTCTAGTTGAAGTTCTATTTGGAAGACCACTTGGGAGTTGGAATTTGTGTTGAACTTGAAGAG
>CAIGRH010238502.1:0-18180 GCA_903798295.1 Fraxinus nigra | reverse complement strand
TTTTTTTTTTTGAAAAGTGAGCACATTTTTGAAATTACTGATAATTTCAAGAACGTCTCTATAATTTTCATTATAAATACTTCATAAATTAACTTTTTATGTTGAAATTTCATGTCACAGCAAGTGATATTAGTCAATGGACGTTCAAAATGAGTCCTCGATAGCTGCCAAATGAACATAAATCATTCTTTTCGCTGGAGGTCCCACATACTATTATTTTGATTAAAAACGAATTGGACCATGCTGAACCATGCCTAATGTTGAACCATTTTTAGGGGCGTTAAGTGGACGAGTTGAGCCGCTCGCTTACTCTCGGGGCCTCGTGCTCGTTAGTGGGTCGGGTCGAATTGGCTGGCAAGCTACTCACGACTCGCCTCTTTTTAGCTAAAAATTGCATTTTTTTTTAGTTAAAATGTGAGTCGCTTACGAGCTAGCTCATCTGATTTACGAGCCAACTAATGCGAGCAGCGTGAGGGATTCACTGCTTGGCTTGTGTCTGTAGTTCATTTGAACACGAACATAGTCAACAAATGATTCGTCCCACTTAACATCCATAACCATTCTAATCTAAACAACTTGACGGATTCTTGCTCCATTATCCATACCCCGTGACATGAAATTTACACAAAAATCTCCTATCAAGCCCCTTTTGATCCCTCATTAAATTATAATTTATTTTTTTCCATCTTCTTATCAACTACACATTCTCCAATAAAATAATATTACACATAAATTCCAAAAAAAAAAAAAAATCTTTCTTTTTTTACCATACATTCTCCAAAAATTTACTATTCTTTTCATTATAATGTGGAAGAATCTTGCTACAGCCTACATGTACATAAATGTTTACATAAGAAATTAAATAATACCATATGACACTATATTATTTGCTAGTTTAAAATACAGTCAACTTTTTTCATTCACATAATTTTATATATTCCCTTATGTAGCATTATATGTATATGTAGCATAATTCAATGTCGAATAATGAGGGCTAAACGGGTGCTACAAGAAAGAGTACATTTTGAAGGGTTTTGCTATTCGTCCAAAGCCATGTCCCCTATTGGCTGGGCATCTGTTCATTTGTCCGCACAGATGCCCAACCAATAAAGGGGCGCCATTTGTGCTCATGGAGACCAGCAAAACCCATATTTGTATGGGACATGATAAGGTAGACAGAAATGCTCCATGGACGGGCCCACTAACTTAAAAGTCAACTTTTCAAATAAAAATTTCTCATCATAACAAGAGTGCCTTCCTCTTAAATTTTACTCATCCCACCATTCTAATTTTCATCCCGTAATGAGGCCATTAAGCATGCTACCCAACTGGGTTGGTGATTTTTCAAATATATACAAGATATAATCCCATTTTTCTCTTAAATTTTTCACCAATCATGTTACATGTACATTCTTCTTTACATTTTGATAGACACTCTTCCATATGGATCCATCAAAGTCATTGATTTTGAATCCATCTATCACATCACTGCATAAATTTCTTTCACATAAAGGGGATGTCAACAAAAATGTAAAGCACAATGTACATCTAGTATAATTCTTTTTTCACCACACATGTACTCACTATGAGTTAGATTTCCACTCGATAGTACAAGCCACGGGACCATTGTGCCCTAGCCTTTGATAAGATAGATCTACCCACATTATTATAACTCAAGATGAGCCTTATGAAGAAACACAATAATTTCTCATGCCGCGGTTCCTACTATCTATTCCTGAGTTGGATTAGGATAACATCGAAGCGAAGGATTTTGAGTATAGAAGTTCTCGCACTTCATGACAAAGACACTTAAGAAACTTAAAACTTAAAGGACACCTCCTTATCAAACCAAATCCTTAATTTGCATGGAAATCCATGAAAAGCTAAAAGTTAGAAAATAATATTTCAATTTGATGAAATCAAATCTTAGAGCATCTCCAATGGTTCATCAAAATATCACACCAAGTTGGTATAGTACTATTTTTTTTTTTTTTGAAGTGTCATTATTTTCATTTTGCCCTTCATTTTATATTACAACAAATTGTAATTCCTTCTTTATTATTTTTCTAACCTATTGGTATTTAATGATTTAGCTTTATTTATTTTTATTTTTATTTGATTGTTATTTTTAATTAACATTTATTTGTCAACTCTAATCAAGTATTTATTTTTAATATATTAATAAATGCAATATTTTAGTTCATTAAATATAATTTTTAATCTAATAATTATAGTAATAATATAATTTGTAATAAATTAATCATTAAAAAATAATAAAATAAAGAAAACACTATTCATTTGGTGTAACTAGGGGGTGTGCATGAGTTGAGTTGGGTCGATTTTTGACTCAATTCAAACTCAATCCAATATGATCGGTTTGATCATAATTTAACTCAACCCAACCCATGTAAATGTTGAAATCCAATCCAACCCAACCCAACCCAACCAATTATCGGTCGGGTTGGTCGATTTGGGACAATCTATCAACAAAGACTAAAGTAGGTGGGTCGGGTTGAGCGAGTTTATAATTGACTCATGACTTATATAATATTAGGCCTCTATAATTGCAATGACCAAAAAACTTAAATTATTTTGGCACTTCATGCTCAGAAATGTTATATAGACAAATTGACATTAAATTATATAAAGCTAAGAAATGTTTTTGGCAATTAAAATATTTTTGAGTTGAATGTGTGTTCGTCCAAATAACATTATAATACTTGTAAAATTTATAAATATAGTCCAGTTGGGTTGGACGGGTTTATTCGATTTTAATGAGTTAACACATAATCCGACCCGACCCGCCTACCCAATCAACCCATCCAACCCGCGTAAAAACAACAAAAAAATCGACTCAAACTGATCGGATTGGTTCGATTTGGACGAGTTTGATTGAATTTTGCCCACCCATAGGTGGGACCACTGAAAGGTCACATCAAATTGAAGTGAAAATTACACTGATTTAGTGTAAAAATTACACCAAATTAGTACAAATCATTGGAGATGCCTCGGGAGTTAGAATTTTCCAAAAAACAATGTTGGGAACTGAAATTTGCTGTGTTAGGATGAACTCTAAAGCATTTTATCTCACTATTGTGTGGGCTAGAGTGGGAAGAGTTATGACGAGCAAATTTTGCACCACCAGTTTTGCAGACCCGCCACCCCACTCTAACCCCAGAGGCTTGTGAGGTTTGAATTAAAGAAAAAGTATGTATAGGCATCTGCCAAAAAGTGTGAGAACAGGAGAATCATTTACCGTAAATTGCATAAAAATACTACAAGAAAAGGGCCAATATTGATATAATTACGACGACAATCTAAGCCTCGTTTCTTGTAATTTTGCAAGGTCGGCTATGTTAATCTTCTCTGCTCTGTTCGCTTTGTTGCCATTTTCGCCAAAATATCGAAAACGACAAGTATCGATAGAGTCATAGTACATAGCAAGAAAAAACTTTAAAGGCTCGTCTACAAAGATTTTTTTTTTCTCAACTCCATTCAATTTATTATCAGATCTAAATTCAAAAAGAAAGCATACACGTAAAAAGAAGAAGGAAAAAAAGAAAAAGAAAAAAAGGAAGCCCCTTAGCTCTAAGAATTGAATGGTTTTCACAGTGAACAAAACTACTAGACAAGAACTTTAAAACTTGTACTACTATTGCTATTACTAGACAAGGATTGAATTGGCATCTTCTTGTATAGTCTGAACATAATCATTTCAGGGCAAACTCACATCAATAGAGTCAGAACAATGAGTACTTGTCGAACTGGGAAATTTACCTTTCTTGGACCACAGCCATATCTTAGAAACAGAAAAGCTTTCACCTTTACTTTTAGTGTTAATTTTCTTCTCGTCAAAAGCATCCTCATCAGTTTTGAAATTCCCACTTTGCCCTCCTTTCTCTTTCACAGAAGGGCACAAGGCCACTTGCAGGTCTGAATCAGCAACCACATATTGGAATGACCCCATCGAGAAACACCTCCTAGCATCAATATTGCTGTTGCTAGTCTCCCCCACTTCCCTTTTTTCACATTCTAGACTATAATTTGTGTTCTTAAATTTGCCAAGTCTCACAGAAAAAACCCTTTTGTCACTGATAATGCTACTATCTTCTTGATTTGTCTTTGGACCACAAGAAACAGTAACAAGACCTGAATTCCCTGAATTTCTTTCGTCATCTTTCGAATCATCGAAGGCAAAAAATGGGTTCTCAAAAGAAAACTCAGGTGCCAAAATTACCCCTCTACAAAGTGGACATGTTGAGTTTGAGAGTAACCATGTGTCTATACAATCAATGTGAAAAGCATGGCTGCATAAGGGCAGAAGCCTCAAATTGTCTTGTACTGAGAATTCACACAAACAAACAGCACAATCAAATGGCTCTTTTGAGCCCACAACATCCTTGTATAGAAACACAGGGAGTGCATCAATATAGGCTTGATCTAGACCTGAATCATGTAAATGGAAGAGGTGTTGTAACTGTCTTTGAAAAGCACCAGAAGTGGACATTTCTGGGTTTGGATTAGACTGTGATGATGAATTTCTTTGCTTCACAAGAAATTTAACAACCAGGTGGAGAGCACCAGAAACGAAGAATATAGCAGCTAGTATTAATATGATGAAAAGAATTATTGGGCTGATTTTACTCCCAAATGCTGACTGAATCCAAGACATTTTAGCATTTAGGCAACATAACAAAGAACCATCTAATCAACTGTATAGAATCAAACAGGAAATCACTTGTTAAGAATCCCAAGAACTCAATTTCTTTTGCTTGCTTTGAGAACAAATCCAATTGACGTGCACAAGCAATAGGCAGATTCCTTCTTTCTATTTCAAGAAACCGAACTAAAAAATAGCAAAGACTCAAAATATTAACCAAAATTGGGATGCAAAAAGATCGTGAATTGCTTCAAATGATACTACTGCCAAAACATGCCACCATTTATTTGCTTGGACATAAATGGCGAAACCCAACAAACAGCTGTGTAAATGTCAATAATAATTACCTCATAGTTTGAACATTCCCCATAACTTCTTCACTGCTATGCTAAAGTAGTGAAAACATGTTATGCAGTTTTACTTGATGATTTAGCCTAGGAAAGCGTGCAATTTAGAAAATTGAGGAAGAATTCTCTTTGAGGGGCTTAAATTTCAGTGCGTGGGTGTGAAGTGGAGGTGTATGTATTTGGGATTGGACTTTGTAGCTGCCAGTGTCAAGGTCCAAACTCCAAAGTCCCAAAAAGAGGCAAATTTAGTCAGTATTATAAAAAGTTAGGATAAAGAATCTCTTTTAAATATTGACTCTTAAAAATAAATAAAGAGAATATTTTATTTAGAGAAATTCTTGAAAATGCTCTAAAAAGAAAGAAATTAGAGAGATAGAATGAAAAAGAAAATTTCTTTCACTAATTTTTAGGTTGAATGACAAACGTAGATCACGTAGAGTTTGTAGTTAAGAAAATTTCTCTTTGCCTTTCTTGTATGCTCAACTTGATAGTTCTCTAGAGCATCAACTCGATAGCATCTCGAGAGCCTCACTAGGGTAGAAAGTAGAAGAAAGAGGAGGCACGGGTTAGGTGGAGGTGAGGAAGGATGTGAATAACACGGAAAAGACATCTGATGTACAAAGAAAATCTTTAAAATGAAAAAGTTATTATTGAATTATTTTTCTCTTTTAACCACTAAAACATGGCCATTTCAAAAACAAAAATTGCTTTTAAGTTCATGGAAATCAAGGGACCAATAACTTGCATACGACCACATTTCATCTTTTCAAACGGTTATGCTACATGTACCGAATTTTTACATAATATTTGCCCGAATTGACAAGAATTATGTAAAATGTTTGGTACAAATAGATTAATTCATTTTCAAAATTATTGGGGGGTTTTTAAGCAAGTATTATTATGATTTTTCTTTCTGGTTTCTTGCATTACATTTCTAAAGCAATAGGATCATTTTTAAATCTAATTATGAGAAATGAGCCTAAAATTCTTGAAATCAAGTAGCGTAATCTATGATGAATCTTTCATTTTTCTTGAATGAAAGCTGGCTGATTCCCCAGTAAAAAGGTAAAGCAAAAGAGAACACAAAAAGTTAAAAGAAAAGAAGGAATTCTCTATCCTTCCACTTTTTATTTACTTCTAATACACAAACATGTCAAAAAAAAAAAAAAGTCCCATTAAAGGAGCCTAAACATTTGAACTAAGAGCCTAATTTAATAATTAAAATGAAACCCAAAAAAAGAATCTTATTGGCTATTGATGACATATATAAAGTAAAATATAATTCTTTTTTGCTCTCTGTGCGTATTTATAATTTTAAATTAGGTAGTTCGATCTTAGCGTTTGTGTATCTCTCATACTCTCTTCTTATATGACTCGATTTTCAATTGGACTGAAAAATAGTATCGAAGAAGACAGTTTTGGTGGGGCAAATAGATTTGATAATCAAAGGGTACGTGTATAACTCTACTATCTTTTTTGTATCGTATATAACCGATTTCATTTATATTTATAGCATATTCATTTATGTCAAGCCAACTACTCAGCAATTTATGTCATTTATTAACCTAACAGATTACATAGGTTAGAAATGATGGAACAAAATCGTAAGTTACTTAAATGACTCAACCATGACAAAATGAAAACAATGAATTATCAAATTAAAATGAAATTTGCTAAAAGAAGGTATTAATAACTAAGTTTCATTATTTCATGTGATTGAGAGTAATAAATGAATTACATCTCTTCATTGGTAAGTCCTTAAATGAAAGCAAAATAATTTCTTGATTTAAAGGTATTGGTGCATCAAAACGGGGTTTTATTCGTTTTCCGTGTACTGCTCACCTGTTAGAGGTGCAAAAAGTGAGCCATGTCCCTTGAAAGCCAAACTCATGGCACGGTCCAGTACTACACGGTTGAGGTATGGCCATTAAAAGCTAGCTAGTGGCGCGGCTGTGGCATGGTCGACTCATGCCTTGAGCTGGGGAGTGCCACACTAGATCTAGAGGCCTTGTGTCCATCTGTCGTCCACTGGACATAACTTAATGTACTCTATACTTTTATTCTTGACAGTGGTTCAACCTAATTTTATAGGACACTTTGAAAACTCGCACATGTATTAGGTTGCTTTACTTTTCCTACTATGTAAAAGATATTAGGGCGAACTTCCTTTCCATGTCATAGTAAAGAGAAAATAAAGAGGTGGAGTAGTCCAAAACAATTCTAATCCTCTTCTTCAGTATATATGTAATTCTGCAGTGGCAACGACAACATCAAGTTGATGTGGCTCTCAAATTGAGAATGACTCACCTTCAATCATGTATTCCTCTTGCTTTTATCTTGTTTTGCATTGAAAATTGCTCTAGACAATACACTTGCTCGTTTAATCCATAACATGAGCATGCTTATTATATTATTGAAAAAAATGAAGTCCGCTAATGCCAAGCCCAATTTTGCATTGGACTTTGCTCTAATGAGTCTAACGCAATTCATAACTGTATGTGAAATCTAAAATATTTCAAGAAATACTAAAATACTATTAAAATACAAAAAGTACTACATACTCCATTAAACATATCCAAAACTAATGACTATAACTTTACCTCATTTATCAATGTAACTGAAATTTTGAAGAGGCAATTATCACTCAATTCATTAACTATCAGCTGTCCATACGGAAATTCAAAATTGAGTTTTTCTTCACCTAAAACTAACCTGAATATGTGACTACGTATAACTCATTCCCTACAATTGGATTCTTCCTCTGCCAGAGCTCTGAAATCTTGAGATTTCACGTGTTCACTGTGTTAATTTCAGCTTCCAACGAGCTTTTCATCACCGATAGCTTGAATCGGGCATATTATCTTTTAGCACATGCTTGGTACACAGAGGGAGGATATCCTTCTTCTATTAAAAAAGGGAATCCTCCGTTTACTATGCATTTAAGACGTATTTACCTCTTCCCATTTTATCCCTCTTTCATATTCATTTCTGGTTTCAAACTAGTTTCGTATTATTGCTAAAAAAAAATTTGCCGACTTAATTAAAAAAGTCTCTCTGCGAAAAAAAATTTGCCGACTTATTTCTCTTATTATATATTTTGATTTCAAACTATTAATTGCAGATGATTTTTTTTTCATAGTAAGTTGGAAGAGAAAAAAAAAAAATTTAACAAACTCTCCGTGCGCACATGGGGAGTTGGTGTCTCGCCGTGCGCGCACGGAGAGTAGTTTTTTTTTTTATTTATAACACTCCATTTAAAATATTATTTTTTCCTCCTTTCATCATCTTTGATATTTGTTAAAAAAAATTTATTTACAACAGATAAACTCTTCAACACATGCACGAAAATTATAATTTCCTTTTGGGGGCGTTGTCCCTGAGCCCCCACGAGGGGTACTGCCGTCTCGACCCCCACGACCTGACCGGGCAGGTCGATCCCCACCGGGGGCGTTGCATTTACTGTGATAAGAATTGTCCAAATCTAATATTGAAGACATATTTCACGATAATTTAACATATTTAACACACTAACATTACCTTCAAAATGACCCAACCGTGCATCGCATGGGCACAAAACTAGTAGTTAGTAGTTAGTAGGGAATGGCCAACTTGAAGACCTTTTCTATTGTCCACGCAAGAGCCATTTTTCGGGGTCAACAGAATGGCGCCGTTTGTGGAAAATGCCTACTTTAACCACGAAGTTTTCCCACCCAAAAGCTTGTTCAAGTATTCGGTTGATAACTCCCCCTGAAAAAGGGACTCATCCTTGAAAAAGGATCAGTTGAACACGAATCGCTAGAGGGGAAAAATTAACCACTTCAGACCATAAGCTCCAGTGGCAAAGATGTAAACCCAATGAGGACAAGAGAGATCTCTAAAGAAGAGATTTCTCGAAATGTGACGCTTCAGCGACCCCATCACCGGCATCGCCGTGGCAATCGAATGGCCCGGCTAGCTGCCAAAGTAGCTAAGATGGCTGCCAACATGAGGAATATCACAGCTCAAAATGCTGCCATGCAAGAGTTCCTCGTGCAAATGCAGAATCAATGAGGCTTACAAGCCACGCTAAATTCCCAGTGCTCAGCTTATAGACAAACTGAGGTAGAATCCAGCATGAGAAATCACCAGAGTCCCCAATGCGAGATCTCCATTGAAAGAGGAGTGGGGATGGACACTTCCAACTATACCGCTACTCCAGCTTACCATGCTCCAGCAGGAGAGGATAACTTTCCTCCAGAACATGAGGAGCAGCCCCAGAGATCTGCTAGTTTTTTTTATCGGATCGGACGTAATCCTACGAATAGGAATCGACCCGTCCACCAAACGGCTCGACAGCAAGAACACGTGCAGAGCCAGGAAGTCAGGCTTCTCCGTCTAGAAATAGGCGCGAGAGGCGAAGCACAGTGGATTGGGGGAACAAAGGCGAAGCTATCACACCTCCACCTCGTAATATAGTGGACGGAGAAGACCCTGGTGAGCCATGTCGATCCTACAAACTAGATGATGATGATGATGATGATAATTTGCCCTTCTCCAGAGAGCTTCACACCTTTTCGATGCCTAATAACTTTGTCCTTCCCAAGATCCCAAAGTATGAAGGAAAGGACGACCCAGAGAAGCACCTCAACAAGTATAAAACTCAAATGAGCCTAAAAGACACCTCCCCAGCTTTGAAGTGCAGAGTTTTCCATTTGACTCTGGGCGGAGCTGTCGAAGTATGGTACAACAGGCTAGCAACTCTCAGCATAAGGAGCTGGCCAGACCTGGAAAAGACGTTTCTAAACCAATATCTTTCAAGAAAGGAGGGAGAAGCGCCGATACAATGTCTGCAAGACATGAGGCAATCGGCGGGCAAGACTTTAAAGAGCTACCTCGCCCACTTCACTGATGAAATAACCTACTGTGAGCAAGTCACAGATAATGAGGCCCTTTCTGCCTTGAAATGAGGCTTGAACAAGAACACATTGTTCTGGAGGGACGTGCGAAGCAAGAACCCTTTGACCTATGATGAATTAGTGGAAATGATGAAAATTGAGATTGTCAATGAAGAGATGATTGACCACAGAAACAGAGCTACCCAAGGACTCTAACCGCCTCAGAGGCAAATTGGCAGAGGACCTACAACCCAGATAGTGAGCCAGAAATGGACTCAAGCCGAGCAAGATGTAGCTCACACTTCCGGTCAAGCACTGGCCTCCGCCCATTGAATGTAGTACCAACCATGGCTTACGAAATAGTGTACCCAACATTGGCAACCCGACAAGGAATACTAGATGACCCTCGGTCCCCAGAAATAAAGGGCGAGGTGGAATGCCTAGAAATAGGCCACAGGAAAACTTACGACCTTATTGCACTTTTCATTTCTACCATGGCCACGACACCAGTGATTGTAGAGACGCGAATCGAACAAATAACTTTCGCAACACGAGGGATAACCGTCATCAGAATAACGTCCCGAGGTACACCTCTCCGAGAAGGGGAGAAACGAGGCAACATTCGCCCCACAATGACGGAAATGATGACAGAGAGAGGCCACAAGGCGGTCAACGCCCCAGGAGGGACTCATCTGCCCCGAATGAACAGCCCATTCATGAGATTGACAACATCATTGGGAAACCTCATGTAGGAGGTGAATCAAAAAATGCCTAAAGGAACTATACTAGAGAGGCAAAAGGCCCACCTATGGCTAACTACATAGTAAGTCAGTCTTCACGAGGCGGAACTGTAGAGCCTATAACATTCACCCAAGAAAATGCGGTAGGTGTGCACTTTCCACACTGCGACGCCTTAGTCGTCCGAGCCGAGGTAGCCCGCAATGGGCTGAAACGTATGCTGGTGGATAATGGCAGCTCAGTTAACATTCTGTTCGGTTTAGCCTTTGATAAAATGGCAGTAGACTATGAATTGACGCCAATGACCTTGCCCCTTTATGGATTCACCGGGGATAGCATCATCCCCAGATGTAAGATTACTTTGGATGTTGAAATGGGAACTCCGCCCCCAAACAGCACATCATTTCATGGAGTTTCTAGTAGTGGATCGTCAATCTGCCTATCATGGAGTTCTAGGGAGGCCTACCCTAAAAGAATTATGGGTAGTCAATTCCATCCATCACCTCTGCCTAAAATTCCCCACGGAACAAGGTATTGCCACTATCCGAGGCGATCAAATGGGGTCCAGAGAGTGCTATCTCAACTCTCTAAGGAAGGCAGAACCATGAGTTAACATGGTACTAGATGCAAAAATGTCGAAAGCCCCTGAAGGATCACATCTGACGTTCGACATTGTCATGACGAACGCTCGACTTAAAATATCCCTTGAAGAACTGGATCCCAGGATAATTGAGTTTGAATCCCAAACTGCCCCTATAGAGGAAATAGAAACATTTCCTGTGGATTTGCAAGACTTGTCCAAGGTTCTTCAGATCGAGAAAAAGTTGGAACATGGGGGTTAAAGAAGAATTGAAGGAATTCCTGTGCAAGAATGCAGATGCCTTTGCATGGAGGCACGATGACATGATTAGGATAGACTCTAAAATCAGCTGCCACCATTTATCCGAGAGGCCCACTATCCGAAGTGGATTTCCAATTCGGTTCTTGTATAAAAGCATAACGGCAATTGGAGGGTCTGCATTGACTTTTCAAACCTCAATCAGGCCTGCCCAAAGGATAGCTTTCCACTCCCGCGTATTGACCAGTTGGTAGATTTGACTGCTGGACACAAATTGCTAAGCTTTATGGATGCCTACTCAGGCTACAATCAAATCCCCATGTTCCCATGAGATGAGGAAAACACCTCTTTCATCATAGACATATGACTTTATTGCTACAAGGTGATGCCCTTCGGCCTGAAAAATGCTGGGGCTAGTCAACAAAATGTTTGCGGATCAGCTCGAAAAATCTATGGAAGTCTATGTAGATGACATGCTAGTAAAAAGTCTCCAATTTGAAGAGCACGTCAAGCACCTGGGTGAAGCTTTCCAAACCCTAAGAGGATACCACATGAGGCTGAACCCTCTTAAATGTGCATTCGGCGTGGCTTCAGGCAAATTCTTGGGGTACATCGTAAATCAGAGGAGAATTGAAGCCAACCCTGAGAAAATCAAAGCCCTAATCAAAATGAAGTCGCCACAGAAGCCCAAGGAAGTGCAACGGCTCACTGGCAGAGTGGTCGCACTCAATCGCTTCATCTCAAGGGCCATTGAAAAGTGCCTACCCTTCTTCAAGGTTCTCAAAGGGGGTAAAAAATTTCAATGGACCCCAGAGTGTGAAGAGGCGTTTCAAGAATTGAAAAGCTTCTTGGGACGAGCTCCTCTCCTCAGCAAACCAAAGGAAGGGGAACCCCTATTGCTATACTTAGCTATGGCTGAGAGTTCAATTAGTTCAGTTCTTGTGCGTGAAGAAGAGGCACGCCAATTGCCAATCTATTATGTGAGCAGAGCCCTATTATCTGCTGAAGCGCATTACCCATATATGGAAAAATCGGCTCACACATTGGTCACCGCTTCGCGAAAGCTGAGAGCATACTTCTAGGGCCACAGCATTCATGTTTTGACGAATTTTCCATTAAGGCAAGTCCTATAGAAGCCAGATGCTATAGGAAGGCTACTAAAATGGGCCGTGGAACTCAGTGAGTTTGACATAACATATACGCCCCGGACAGCTATCAAGGGTCAAGTCCTGGCTGATTTCGTTGTTGAATTTGCAAAGGCTCCAGAAGTCAAAGTGAACATGGAGCCAGCGGACCTCTCACCTGGAATCTCTTTGTCGATGGATCTTCAGGAGAAGCAGGCGTTGTACTAGAAAGTCCGGAGGGGCATAAACTGAACTGCACCATCAGGCTTGGTTTCAAAGCCTCCAATAATGTGGCAGAATACGAGGCCATACTGGCGAACTCCGATTAGCAAAAGAGCTGCAAGTAAAAAGGGTAATAATCAGTAATGATTCACAGTTGGTGGTGAACCAAGTGAACAAAAACTTCATGGCCAGAGACAAGCATATGGCAGCCTACCTGAGGCTAGTGATGGAATCCCTACCCTACTTCGAAAAATTTGAGCTGATTCAGGTGCCACGACAGGAGAACTCCTTTGTGGATGTTCTATCAAAACTGGCCAGCAGCAAGGATTCTGAACTACTCAAAGTAGTACCAATTGAGCACCTGGTGGAACCCTCTATCAAGAAAGGTGAAGAGCTGATGTGGATAGAAGACACACCAGCTTGGATGTTACCTATCCCGAATCATTTGAAGGAATGGACCGTGCCAGATAATGAGATGGAAGAGAGAAGGCTTCGGAGAAGGGTTGCTCACTTCATCATTCATGAAGATATCATGTATAAGCGTGGCTTCTCCTCGCCCCTCCTTAGGTGTACATGAGGAGCAGAGGCAAACTACATCATAAGGAAAGTGCACGAAGGCGTCCGCGGAAACCATTCAAGCAGACCAGTGCTGGCACACAAGATACTTCGACAATGATATTATTGGCTAACCTTGAAAAGGAATGCTATCGAATTTGTGCGAAAGTGTGATAAGTGCCAACGCTTCTCCAACGTGTAAACAACCCTATCAGGAGCTCACTGTGGTGACCAGCCCCTAGTCATTTGCCAAATGGGGCATGGATTTCATAGGTCCCCTGCCTAAGGGGAGAGCAAATGCTCGCTTCACCATTGTTGCGATTGATTACTTCACTAAGTGGGTGGAAGCAGAACTTCTGTCCTAAATCATTGAAGCAAATACCTCTAAGTTCCTCTGGAAGAACATCGTATACCGGTTCGGCATACCCTACTCCCTGGTTTCAAACAATGGCAAACAGTTCGACAATAGGAAGATCCAGAACTTATGTGAAGAGCTCGGAATCAGGAAGCATTTCNGCCCCTAGTCATTTGCCAAATGGGGCATGGATTTCATAGGTCCCCTGCCTAAGGGGAGAGCAAATGCTCGCTTCACCATTGTTGCGATTGATTACTTCACTAAGTGGGTGGAAGCAGAACTTCTGTCCTAAATCATTGAAGCAAATACCTCTAAGTTCCTCTGGAAGAACATCGTATACCGGTTCGGCATACCCTACTCCCTGGTTTCAAACAATGGCAAACAGTTCGACAATAGGAAGATCCAGAACTTATGTGAAGAGCTCGGAATCAGGAAGCATTTCTCTTCGCCTCATCATCCCCAGGCAAATGGACAAGTCGAGACGGTCAACAAGACCATAAAGCTCACCCTGAAAAGGAAGCTGGACGCCTCCAAAGGAGCATGGGTAGACGAACTTCTCCAGGTCCTTTGGGCTATCAGAACTACTTGCAAAACGGCCACTGGGAAAACTCCATTCTCCATGACTTACGGAGCCGAGACCATGACACCTGTGGAGGTCAGCATTCCTTCCCCTCGCCGCATTCACTTCAACGAAGTGACAAATGACGAGCTAAGGTAATTGGAGTTAGATTTTCTCGAAGAAAAGAGAGACGACTCAGAGGTCAAACCAGCTTCCTACCAGCGTAAGATGATGCGTTTCTACAACGCCAAAGTAAAAAGGAGAATGTTTCGCATCGACGACTTGGTATTTCGAAAGGTTTTTCCCTCTACCAAGGATCCTGGAACGGGGGCTCTAGGGACAAACTGGGAAGGCCCGTATAGAATAACCCAAGAAATCAGACCCGACACTTACACAATGGAAGACCTGGAGGGGAAAGTTATGCCTCATCCCTGGAACATTGAACATCTAAGAATGTACTACCAGTAAGAAGCGTATAACCATGTAAATATTGTTATCGAATGAAGGGAATGTTTTCTGCCTCTATTCTCATATCAGCACACTTAACACGACCTTGTCGAGGTGCAAACTCCCCCCGAGGAGTCACCTCTCAGGTACTCTGTGTATTCAGAGGCGGTGCAGGTACTACATTTGATAATGCAGAAGCGTATAAACTTAACATGACCTTGCCGAGGTGCAAGTTCCCCTCACGGAGTAACCCCAAGGAAATGCTGACGCGATATTACTTGTCCCATTTTACTAAATGGTCAAACAGTGCCGACGCGATATTACTTGTCCCATTTTATTAAATGGTCAAAAGTGCCGACACGATATTACTTATCCCATTTTATTAAATGGTCGAACTGTGCCGACGCGATATTACTTGTCCTATTTTATTAAATGGTCGAAGAGTGCCGACGCGATATTACTTGTCCCATTTTATTAAGATGAGTTAGTACGATCACCTCCTACTGCTACTACTCGACCGAAGTATTGTTAGAAGAGGTGATTGCTTGTGCAACAAAAATAACGTAAACTGAAGCGACAACACTTGGAAGAAAATGATCTACATTAAATCGTAGGAATAAGCCGAGACCATTACAAAAGGAAGAAGCGAAGATTACAAAATAGCTAATCTACATGAACTACGGCTTCTGCTTCTTCCTGAGAGGCCTCCTCCTCTTCATCTTCTCCCTCAGTGGGACCCCCGAACTCTTTTTCAATGGAAGTGATGTCCAGTTCAGGGTGCCTCTCGCGCAGGCAAGACATTATTTCTTTGGCAGCCCAGGAAGCCCAAGAATGGCGAAGTCATCATACTCCAGTGTGGTGTGAAAATTTTCTTTGTAGTTCTTCACCACCGTCTCGCCAACTGTCTTCACCTCAGCCTTGAGAGAGTCGATCTCTTCGGCTTGGGCCTCACTGAGCTTCTTCAGCTCGCCCTTCTCCCTATTTGCCTCTGGTAAGGTCTCCGAGGCTATCTTTTGATGCTCATTGGCATTATCAACCCTCTTCGTCAGAGTCGCCACTTGGGAGACAGACTTGTGGAGCTCATTCTCCAGCTGGTGTACTCGGATTTCAGCAGTGTCCAGCTTCGAGAATGCCGCCCTCCACTTCCTCCAACTCTTTCTTGGTCTTGGCCACCTCGGCCTCCCAAGTCCCTGAAACCTTCAGCTTCTCCTCCAATTCGTCATTTTTCTTGCGGAGGCCTTAAACCAAGTCCTCAACCGAAGCGCCCATACTTAGAGCCCTGGCCACGCAGGCATTGTTTGCCGCCAGTAAGTCTTCAATCTCGCATGAGGCGACATGGTTGGCCCAGTCCTCAGTCCAATATTTACTATTGACTCTGGCGACGGAAGCAGTTTTAGAGGGCAACATCTCCAATACTGCCTCAGAGAGATCCTCTTCTTTACTCCCCAGGAAATCTGTAACTTTCCCACGAGTAGGGGCGTTAGCTGGCTTCTTCAACCTTTTCCTTGCCGGCTCCCCAGTGAAATATGCGGTTACGGGCACAATGGCCCGAGATACTGGATGAGCCGCCACAGTAACTTCGGCATCAGTAGGGGGAGAAGAGGCCTCAGTAGCCTAGGTAGAAGTAGAGGTCCCAGATGGACCAGCCCTCCATTTTCTCCTCAGCACGAGGGAGGCTCCTTCCTCCGCCTCGTTCTCTTCGGTAGGCTGCTGACCAGCCTCGATCGAGGCAAGCAAACACTCCGACTACTTCTTGTGGGTAGCCGAGTTGGTTTTTAGTGTCTTGGCCTCCGCCACACTTCGGCGAATGGAAGCAAGGTCTGTCTTTGGTGCCCTATTGTTCAAAAAGTCATCTGCAAAAAAAAGGAAAATTATTAAGTATTATCAGGAAGGAAAAACATTCTCATCTGAGGCGATGTGCTTACCCTGATTAGTCATCAAGCAGCCGTATAGTATGACGTGATGGTTCTTGTCGATGATTTCTTTATAGCTCCTTTCCGGTACGGGTGTCTGGTATATCCGGTTGACGATATCCCAGTCCTCTTCAGATATCTCGCACTTCGGGAGAGAGCCTGCAATACACATAAATATTAAACCATAAGCAAAGCTGGTTAAATGAAATCATTTCGGTATAACTACTTACTGTCAGTGGAATAAGTGGTGGGGATAGTCAGAGGCGCCATGAAATCATTCTCCACGGTATCCCATCGGCCCGAAGCCCAGAACCATGAGCTCTTCCAACCTTTGACTGAGGAAGGCGCCCCATGCAGAAACGGAGAATGCAACCCCCATGGAGCCAGGTAGTACCCACCTTGGCTCTCCTCCCCCCTAGCGATAGCCTTTGGAAAGAAAATGGAGTGAAACACACTGAAAAGCGTGTCCATTCCAAGGCTGGCCCGACGCCACAACATCCAGGTCCCTACCATCTGGGACCATGAGTTCGGATTAAATTGGGTCGGAGCCAACCCATAGGACCTAAGTACTAGCCTAAAGAAGGGGTGGAATGGTAGTCTCAGCCTAGCTCGGAGCAGGTTGTCACTCACTGCCACACACCCCGCCTAAGATAACAGGCCCTCTCATGCGGTTCGGGAAGGATGAGTTGAATGTTGTGGGAGACCCTAAATACTATCCTACACATCTCTAGCTGTTCTGAAGTGACTGTAGAAGGGTAGTTTGACGTCCCCCACTGAATGAATGTATCTACGGGAGAAGCAGGTCGTCTCCAAATATTCTCCCAAACCATAATGGCCCTACTCAACTCGTCCGACGATACTACTAAAGGCTCTCTTAGAACCGAACTCTCATCGTCTCGCCTCTCCTCACTCGTCCTCACAACAAACTGTTCACTCGCCATCCCAAGAAAAGTTTGAAAAGAAAAAAGATGAAGAAGCTGAAGAATGGTTATTACCTAGTTAAACAAAAGAAACTGTCACTTGTTGGAGTTGATGAAATGACTGCCGGAAACCTGAATGTTCGCCGGAGAAGAAAATGCAAAGAGATTGCAAGAGTTTTTCCTTTTTTTGTTTTAAAGTGTTCTGTATCTCGCGAAGGTAAAAGCTTCAAAATTAAAGGAATGGGCTCTTTATAGGCATCTCAGGGCTCGCCTCAGCCGTTGGATCAACCCCAATCACATCTGAGCCATCCAAGCTCACGGCTTTCAGATCACCGTTGAATTCAAAGGTCACCAAGATGAACGATCCTGACGAAGCAGTGGAATTCACGCACAACTTAGATACGTCGCTCCAAGATATGGGGAACCGTCACCATTATTACCATTCATGGCAAAAGAGGCGTGTCTTGGAAACAACAGGCCCCCCATTTTGCGTGTATTGGGAAAACGCGAAAGCTTTCAAATCATTAGTACGAAACCCAAGGCTGTCTTTTCCAAACCCATCGCCTCACAACTCTAGAGTTGCCAACCATTATCATTTTGGCCCGAGCATCAGCTGACGTTGCAACAG